>JAYRBW010078794.1:0-24172 GCA_036023295.1 Invenusta paracnida | reverse complement strand
ATCTCTTCTCTCTCCTCTCTTATATCCCCTATACTAACCCCCTCTTCTCTCTCCTCTCTTATATCCCCTATCCTAACCCCCTCTTCTCTCTTCTCTGCCACTTTCTCATATCTCTCCTCTCTCATCTCTTCTCTCTCCTCTCCTACTCTCTCATATCTCTCCTTTCTCATCTCTTCTCTCTCCTCTCCCACTCTCTCATCTCATCTCTTCTCTCCACAGGAGTATGCAGTTAAGTGAAGAATGGATCCAACGTGAGATTAGTCCCTCTTGGATCGGCTGGTTTGACTTGGACGTCACTGACTGGCTCAATCAATGGATCAATTCACCAAAAACTAACGGAGGAGTGTTTGTCTCATTCCAAAACTTTCACGGTGCGTTTTAGAAGTTATAAAAATAACGATTACTTTGACACAAACAATTTAAAATATCTAATTTATTAGTCAGAATTTGCTTCCTTTTTGACTTTTTACTATTTAATTTAAAGCTCATTTTAAATGTATTTATCAAGAAATAATAGTTAAATAAATAATTCAGATTAACATGTTTTGAATTTGTACACTATATTAAATTTTCATTGAATTATTTAGTTTTCATTACTCGAATACATGATTCTTATCAGTATTAATAAATTCGAAATCAATTCCTACAATACATGTTTCAAGGAAAATTATATTAACCAGAAATACAAGCAAGATTTTGAAACTGGCGCGTATTGTATTTATGTTTCCATGGCAATTTACATATTATATGCATTTCGTCTAAGCCTCAATATATTAGTAAAAAGCATGAAGAACAATAGGGTTGTTCCTCTATGGTACAAGTAATTATTTATATATACATATAAACCCATTAATATCGAGGGAGGGGGGCACATTTTGTGTGATTTTTAATGAGCAAAGGAGCATTATAAGCTTCCGTCACTTTTCCAAATAAACATTAACAACTTTTAGCGCTGGATTCACTATTGTGCTCCTAAAGTGATGGTGACCAGACCCTAAAAACACACCCCTTTGTTTAACAAATGAGTAAATCATACTTTTTATATAACAAATACAATACTCTCTCAAAAATCTACGAAACTCTGTTTCAGGAACTCATTACTTTCATGTCATAATTTAGAAAGGAAAAAGTAAAAACAAAAGTTTATCGAAAATTAATTATTTTAAGAATGAATAAAAATATTTGTTGTGTATTTACTAATTTGAGATAATAGACTCATGAAAATCCTTTATTATAATTAATCCTTTGTTATAATTAAACCATAATAATATATATTTAACACTACTACATATTCAAATTTTGAATTCTTACCTTAAATGTGAATAATATACTTCAAAACAGTGGTAACAACAGTATAGTCATCAAAAATAGTATAAAGTTCATTACAAACAATAAAATATAATCAATAGTTATAGTTTAAGTTGGAGAAAACTTCAAATACGTACATTATGAAAAATCATGTTCTATTTTCGTTATTTATACGTCGCTTTTATCGGCCAATTGCTTCATCAAACTACTTAGATACATACATTTAGCTTCTTTGCCAACTCATTGACGCGGTTGAAAAAATGGTCCATCCTTCCCCTTTTTTGCAAGTCGAGGAATTCCTGCATCTAAGCGAGCGTAGCCATAGCTAGAGTCCCTCTTCGACCGTCTTACTAAGTATATATTGTAAAGCATATTAAGTGATCCTATAGATTATAGATGAGACGTGAATTACACAGCAAACCTCCCAGCTAGCCGGGTCTCCTGGCTGTGTGCCCTGCCCCGTCTTTCCTATCTCGATAATTAACTACTTCTGAACCTCCTCTATAAGCTACATTCGACAATAACACAAGAACTTGCCCGCGGCCAACCAGCCAACCTTCTGCTTCACTTTAGCTGCGTAATATATATTTCAGTATTTTAATCCTTGGTCCATTACGAGCAAAGCCGCGACAGTTGTAGGCTAAAAGGGGGCTGAACGCTTGAGTGGGCAATTTGGCGCCATCGTAAGGCTCTGTCACTTGGAATTAGCGAACAGCTTCAGGGGAAGAAATTTGGACAGCTGACTGACTGTGCAGCTATTTTTACAGTCTCTGTTTTCGGTTGATTTCTGACTGTGTTATGGATAACATCCTTTTCCCAGTGTGTTTAATTGAATTACCCTCTTCGATTGCCAATGCTTAAATATTATTATAATTTCTCAGAAAATAGAACAAATCAATGCGCCTTATCATATATGTAAATGTATATGGGTATATGCATAGAGCCCCATGTGTATATATGTTTGTCGCACACTATTTAGTCGTTATTCCGAATCGATGTATTGATTAAATAAATAGACACGTTTGTGTTCTGCCTGGGGCGTTATTGAATTTGTCGTCTGGATAACCATAGAAAGTATTGCTAGACAAGAGTTTCAACTTTTCTTGAGTATTGAAAATAAGTTTATACCTACTTCAGTTTTCTTATCGTAACTATTTTTTGATGCTTTAAACATATTATTTCTGAAATAGTAAATGTTGTATTAAAGTTGAGATGCAAATGTAGGTAATTCTATTTTGTAATATACCTATGACACGTTAACATTGTTTTAGTCGCGATATTTGTAATATTAATAATATTATGTATTATACAAATCATAAACTCGTACTTACTATTTCTCAACCCATTTATCCAAATTTTATTCAAATACAACGATTTTCTATCGACAAAAGTTTACTACTCGATGCATACAAAATCGATAAGAACCGCAAATCTCGGTCAATAATTTATAACCATATAATATATATATAAATTACCAATGAATTGCTTAATAAAACATATATATATTAGACATCTTTTAGTATAGTAAAAACGAAACTTTCGTTAAAATGTAAAATTCTACACTTACTTGAAGTATATTTAGTGAATATATTATACATGTTAATGGAGATTACAATGGCAATTGCGATAAGGGCAGTAACAAAAACGATCGTTCAATGATATTCTAGCCAGAATTGATTTTTAATTAGACGATGCGGTTGCAAGAGAGTCTTCATATTCATTCACAGTTAATAAATCGCATTAGACCGCTCATATTTTATAATGGCGTAATCATCAGGTGAAACGGAGTTTAATTAAATTTATCTTCAAATAAACATAAAATAATATTAGTGTAAAACTTAATCTTAAGATGTTTTGTGAACTGGGACCAAATAATTCTTATTCATTTCATATACAAAACGTTTTCAGTTGCCATCAATATAAAATCGTTTTATGTTAATAAATTTCATGTAAATAGGTTACAAAATTGTAGTAATCAATATTAAAAAATATATATTTTAAGATCAAATATTCATACAACTTTTACATATTCTTAATATTGTGCCTTTGGTGTTTATAAACTGTCGATATTACGTCACATATAGTCTTCTTTAATCGAATATTATATATACCTATGTTGAAAAGGATTAAAAGATAAGCATATATTCAGGTACATCTATAAATGTTTGCACCTTCCTTTGTCCTTTGTACCCTAGCTTATCTGTTGATTTCGGATCATTCCAGTCTTGATTAGGTATATTTTTGGAATTTTATTCCCTTTCAACTATATTTCGGTAAACGTGATGTAGCTATGTAAAACACCATAAACGTGTCTAAAGCTATCCCCATTCTCCCCATGAAGGATGGTTTCATAATTTAACGCATTATTTTTAAAATATCCAATTTAATGATAAATAACTTTCAGCTTATGCGTAAATTTAGTTGAATTACAAGTATTTATATGTATTAATGAAAAAACCTGCTTTAATTCATTATAAGAGATTTAATATCACATTTAAAGTTATATATATTTAATTGTTCCACTGTGTAATAAGTATCCTAAATCCATGACCGAGCTTATTAGCACATTCATATATAAAAAAAAATGTTCTCTGGATTATATTAAGGACATTTAGCATATCAGTAACTATATTATGCCTTCGACACAAGTGACAAATAACAAATACTTATATTTTGCTTCCAACATTAATGATTAAACCATTAATGGAGGTACATACGAGCTTTATTGGCCTTAATCTTTCCTAGGAAATATTCTTTGACTCTGAGACCATGCAATGATAGAAAAGTAAGTTATACGTCATCATAAATAGGTTTTTTTAGATTTGAATATACATATTTTATAAAATAGCTGATAACATTTTTTAACAAAAAGTAAGGAAGAATATATATTTCTATACAACATTTTTATAGTTTCTGTCACATTATATAACCGTAAATATTTAAAATTGTAAAAATAATGATTTTAGAAATGTCCCCGTTTGTTGACTTAAACATAACGACAATGAAACCCATGGCAACTACCTTTGGCCTTCTAACAGGTGACTCGGTCTCGGCGAAGACCGCCGGCGTAGAGCTTCATGCCAATCGCTCCTCATCCCCACTCCTCATCGCTTTCTTCCGGACCAGTCATCCCCAGGCTGGGTTCGCGCACAAGGCCGCAGCCTCCACTGGTCGTCATGGGGACGGGCCTGGAAAAAGGACACGACGAAGTGCACAGGGCGGATACTCCTGGGGGAGGAGTAGGCCAATCAAATACGGGCCCAAGTACTATGATCAACAGTGTAAGTGTGTAGCCTTGGATTACTTGATATTTTTCTCAGTTGAGCTCACAATGCGCAAACAGATTGAGGTGAAATACGCGTTTCAGGTAGAGAGAGGGGGGGGGGGGGTGATTGGGGTCCTTTAGGCAAAGCTCATAAAAGAATTAATACGAAGCTGGAGTAGTTAAATACGGAATCGAAGGTGTACATATTCAAATGACTGTATTTAAATAAGTAAGTAGTTGAAATCAATACGATAGTAAAAATAAGACTATTATTAGTAGAGATTAATATTGAGTAGTATTATTAAATGTGTAGATATATTGATTTATTTTCAATTATATTTTTCAAAAATAAGTTATTATTTCAAAAAGATGTACTTTAAAATTATTTTGAATATTTTGTTGGTTTTTGTTCATTAATTATTTAAAATGTTATAACTTTAAATGTACATATTATACAATAAAGACCTTTCTTCTTAATTGCTCAATTGATTTTTTTTTCAGCTAAACCTTAATTTGTAAGTAACTTGATATCAATATGAGAATACCATTATCTATGTAGATAATTATTAGGAATATTAAGTCACTTACTTTATCTTACATTTATTTTCTGTATTTATGTTGTCAATGTTTTATAAACTTCTGTTGTAAGATGTGTTGTTAAATTTGTTTCTTCACTTGTAGTTTTTAGTTTTATACAATAGTGTTGTTTCAATGTTGTCACCTTATATTTTTTTATTTATACTTATTATAAAATTTTATAAATACATTTTATATCTTTGACATTTATCATATTTGCCCTTAATTAATTATAATTATTTTTAAAAGTTGATGTAATTTGTTCCATCATTTCATTAATTATTTATGACATGAAAATAAAATATTATTAGTTTAATTTTTCGTAGACTACTAATTAGTAGTAAAATTATTATGAAAGATTATTTTAATTATACCAAAAATCGCATGAAGCGTTACTTTTAAATAATAATAATTGATATATACATGTTGAATATTCAATTGCTATATGTATGTATACATTTACATATATATATATATTTATCATCAAACATTTTTTTCAGATTATGCCAAGAAATTTGGGGGGAATCGTAAATGCTCAAGACGTCATTTTCACGTATATTTCAAAGATCTCAATTGGGATGTAAGTGGATCATAAGATTTTATTGAGTTTTTATGTATCATTTTAGACTTTAATACAATTGAATGCGCTGCTTGATAATTTTTTAATACAAAACCATGTATTACCTTTTAAATCATTTAAAAAATTGTTAAATTTAAATAAAGAAAAAACTTACAGTCTCCGTCAAGTAAGTTTTTATGAGATGAAATTATAGAAAGCTAAATGCATATATAATAGAAACCATATATATGTCAAAGGTCTGATCTCGGTAACTAAGCTACCGATGACCTTTAAACTTTGGAATCACTAAGATGCCATCGATCACGACCTTTCAGAGCTGCCATTGCCGCAATTTGTCCTATTTTTCCTCGCTTCGAATCATTTAGATACCGGCGATTCTTCAAAGACGAGTCAAAGTTTCAAAGTCATGAGTTGCTGCTTTATGACTAAGATACAGCCGTTTAAGATATATACTTTCTATTCTATGTAAAATGTTAATTTCTATGTCGCATGAATTTAGTGGACACTGAAATCTTTGAATTTTAATCAACAATTGTTTAGAACTTTGAAATGTATCGTTCAATGAGTGATACGACGAAATCGACTTTATTTTAAAAATAGTTTTGAAAATATCAATAATAAAGTGAGAAGAGAACAATTAAAATATAACTGCGCAAATAGATTAAATTTAGCAAGTCTTTTAGTGTGCAGAGAAGCGAGTGACGTTTACAATACTTATTTTAGTCACAACAACTGTGAGTCAGTTCTTTTAGTTTGTTCTTTAGAGTACACTGATGATGATGTATAGAGTATAGTAAGCATATACAACAAACAGCTTGTCAACTCACTTACTCTCTTTGCTAGCAAGCAAACAAATAACAAGATCTGGTTCTCAGAGAGTCTTGAATAGAGAGTTGAAGTACACCTTTGTTCTCATTATAACTCACGGAGGACGAACTTCATTGCACAGTATGTTAGTGTGTTTATGATCATACGAGAGAACAATTGACTGACTGTGATATCAGAAGTGTCGGAATAAGCATGCGTTGACCATCTTTATCGTTGATATACGTCAGAGAAAATTGTGCAAAACAGAATGATTCATCAGAAGTTGTGATTCATCGTACTTCCAAATTACTAAATAAAAATACTTATTTTCGAGTTGTTTAATACGCTGTAAAACTGGCATTTTATCTATCTCATTAAAAAGTATGTATGTCAGAATTAATTAATATAATACAGGATGATCTTAAAGTTTGTACGCAGTTTTATTTGTCCATTTGGAGATTCAATTTCCGATAGAATCTGTAAAATCAAAAATCAAAATTTATTTGTTATTTAATAAGAAGTATATAATTTATTTTACAATAACAACAAAGATTTCTTGACATTAATAATCCTTATTTTTGGTGCTATATAGATTTTCTCGGAAATTTAGAGTTGACAGTCCTGTTTTCCGGAAGTCCTCGGCTATAAGTTAACCCCCCCCCCTCTTCTCCAGAGCTGGATGATCGCCCCAGCCCACTACGAGGCCTACTTCTGCTTCGGCGAGTGCCCCTTCCCTCTTGATTCCACAGCAAACGTCACAAACCACGCCATCGTCCAGACTCTCATGCACGTCTCCAGTCCCTCCCGGGTGCCGGCGACGTGCTGCGTGCCTGTGCGACTCAAGCCCCTCAACATGCTCTACACGGCGGACGCGAATGAGGTCATGCTGAGGAAGTATAATAATATGATTGTCCAATCCTGTGGCTGCCGATAATTCGCGATCAACTGAAAGAGTAGAAATAAGGACAGTTTCCACAACTATTGATTTTGTAAACAGCTCAGCAATGCGGATCAATATGGGAAAAATAATCGACAATCTAGTATTTGACGGTTACTTCATTGCCAATAGTTCCACTGGATTATAGCTTCAAATTAAAGAAATAAAACCAGAATTACATCAAGTAAGAGACAAAACAGATAGTCTCTTGTTATAAAAAAATTCACAAATTGGTCACATTTATCGAACATTTTATAACGGTTGAAATATGGGTGGAGCATTGCTCTAATCCTAAGCCTAGTAGACATCTTCTTATCAGTCATACATGTAGACAAAATGCAAACTGAATTCTGAATGACCGTAAACGTATTTGACATAATTATAACATTGTACAGCGATGTATACTTAATCACTTAAATCACTTAAATCAATGAAGTATCGATTTTCATCACAGGTCATGGAAATAAATAGGTGAGCTGATTCCAGACCGACTTTAACTTTAACTACTACAAGTCTATTTCTTTTTCTCCCCTTTATTCTTGGCATATCCCCCACTCCCCCCCCCGTCCTCCAAGCTAGGCCCCTTTTCTCGGCCATCATGTACATTTGCACATATTCAAACAGAGTGTCATCTTAATTATTTAAAAATTATCTATTATAAGTATCATTTCCTGACGTAGACTGTGTACAATCGGGTTTTTTTATACTTGTTAATTCAGTCCAAATAAATTACTGGGTTTAATGGGTCGATATGGATATTTTAAATAAATATTATGCAGTTATAAATGTATTTTGCGTTAAAATAGCATTTTAATATGATCACATTTGCGATATCTTGTACCAAATCTATAAAGATTTAGAAGTGAGACTATTTATATGATTGCCATACTGATATATATATATATATATTTGTTTTACTTTACATACATAGTTTAGTTTTCTGAAACACTTGCGTAACAATTTCAAATATAGATAGATTGTGGTAAAAATTAATACTATTTCAGACATATTATAATTATCGCGACAGTAAAACGACCGCTTTAAAATATATTTATTCTTTCATACGATTGCTAAAATTTAAATATTTTAAATATATGGTTTTTAATCAAAATGTGTACTACTCGTTGTATTAGTTGTATGATAGAACGAAATTTGTATAGCTTTTTCAATAATGTTTTATGCCGCCAATATCTATTTTATCTCGCTAGGGGTTATATTTACTATATATATTTCATTAAAATAGCATAACATGTCTAGCGGAAATTCTCCACTGGATTTGACTAATTTGTGATGAAATGAGGATTAATATGCAAATGCGTTGACACATATTACATTTGTCTAAATTATACAAGTTGACCACAATTTGGAATGTCCTATTTTTTCAAAAGAAGTGCTTTAAAGATTGTTATTCCCAGTTTATTTCGATTAAGTTTTTGAAGTTGCTTTATTAAACTACAATTATGTTAAGTGGCATTTATTCAGTGTTTTTGGTAAAACCTCGATTGATATCGGGAATTGTAAGTTTTCTTTTCATGATTGTAGACTTCAGGTGTTGCTGTGTTGTGTCACCTATATACATATGAGTGATTTATTGACAAAATTAGTATTTACTTCATAGAATGTGACAATAATTTTGACACACATAACCTTTTGGTGTATGTTATATATGTAAACACACTTAGCTAAATCATTGACTGTATGTCTGCGCAATGATGTCATCGATAACTTTGTACTTTTCATACTCATCAGATCACACTGTTATTCAGTATTAACTCAGTCATTTTTACTGCAACACTTTTATTTTACATAACTTACATTCTGTCAACGTTTATACATATTTATCGATTCAAAAGTACCATAAACATTTTATCGATTTTCTGATATATACTACATTTATTTTGTGAAAAGTTGTAATATATGTTTACTCAACTTTAAAATATATACGAATATTTGTGCTGCAGTTTAAGTTATTTTAGCGTATGTATATATGGGTAGATTTTATACATTTGCACAATGGGAGTTTTTCTAAAAAAGAGGATAAAATATAGTGATACAAAATACAAATAATTCACATTCATGTATTATTGACTAAATTTAAATACAAATATTATATCGAAAAAAGCAAATTAATTAAATCATTCAAATATATTTTAAAATATTTTATGCACATAATGTCTTAATTTTATTAAGTAAGTAATGATAATACAATATATCTGCAAATTCGTGATTGTTCCTTTTTCACGTAGTTGTTACATTTCATGATCCTAACTTAAATCACATATATAGATATGAGATATGTAACAGCTATGTATGCATATATTTTTAACAAAAGCAGTTATTAAAACCAAGTCAGTTATGTCACTGGCTTATAATGGGATTATTTTTACCGTTATTTTTGCTCCAGAAAGAATTATATATTTGTTAATACTCAAATTGCATAAATTTAGATTATGTACAAACTATAGCTATTATAGTCATTTATTAAAAGATAAACACTTAAAAATCGATTAATAAACAAATATATATATCGATTTATATTTTTCAAAACATTAGTGCATTATTTTTGTATACATACATATTGATCTTTCAAACGATTCGAAATATTAAATAATTATTCTACGAATAGATATATATATACCTATATATTTGGTTATGACGATATTTTTGCTACATAAACCTTTTTCATAAAATTATCCATATATACGCACTTAATAGTGAGTTTTATTTAAGTCGAAAACGGAATACTCTAGTCGATATGTATCTCATTTAGTTATTCCGTATTTCATATATTAAGTCATCGGAGATATGACATGATTTAAACTATGTCTAGAGTGGTATGATATACTTCACTGAACCATATCTGCTTTAAAAGGTAGATTGGAAGTGTTACTCGTAGTGCAGCTAAACTCGTTATTCTTCGTAGTTAGTCAGGTAGCTATCGAAAAACAACGTTTCCTTTTATGATCTTGGTAATGTCGCCAGAAAATAGGCTAGAATCAAGTAGAATTTTGTTCTATATCTTATAATACCTACAAGCTGAGATAGGTACATAGAAGTTCCACTATCTGTTACGATATATCGATTGGTTAAGAGTTTATTCATAGCTGAAAATAAGGCTGTTTATCTTCGCGAGCAGTTAATATAATAATAGCCAATTATTTAATAATTAATTATTCTAATATAAAAGACATTCCGTTTCTTCAACTTATTTGAATATTTTATTATTAAACAAATTGCACATTAATTTAAACCTGTTGTTTATTTTCTTCAGTAGGTACAATGTGTTTAATGCAATTCATCAAGTTTCATTAAAGTCGAACTTTTTTACATTACTATAATTTCTAGTAATTAACACGAGAAAAATTGAAATGAAACCTTATTATTGGGGTGTTTTAAATAAAGTACCTACGTGAATATCTCTAAATAATATACCAATTTATTTAATTTGGCCTTCAAAATTACCGTTGAAGGTTGTGGATAATATAGCTAGATGTTTATACTGAGAATCTGTGATAAAACTTACGTAACAAATAAATTCAAATATGTGTGCATCGGAAACTGATTTAAAAGCCAGTCTTGTAGCTACACTGGGTTTCCATAGATACAATTAAATATGCATTATACAATACGCCCAGCAATAAATACTTCAAACCCCACACTTCCAGGCAGCATAGGAATTCTGTCCTTCGTTAGGGGAGTAGCTTACCAAACTTAAAGTACACCTCGGCGCAAGCACGGGAGATATTATTTAGGCGTGTCGTCAAAAGCAACAACGCACTGCCAACGTTACATTGGCATAACTGTTTGTTACTATTTATAGAACCACTGACTCTCTCTTCTTAGCTGTGTTGTATTGAAAGACGTATTCACAGTCTGCTGCGGAGTTCAGAGTTATGGCTCAGCTAGTTTATGAAGTATATATGTATATATGTATTACGCATAGATAAGTAGAATAAACAAACTCTATTTCTACAATTATTGGAGTGATTCACGCGATTCTAAGCTTAGCAGTTTGCGGTCATAATTCTATTTATAATATCGCACATACAATGGTATCCATGCGATCGTAGTGAACTTGTTAATACTGTTCAGAGCGCTATATAAGGACAAGAAAATCCACCATTGTGCAACATTTCTTCAACAAGCAACTCTCCTGTTGGACAAATATAGTCATCTATAGACCCGAGCAATTCTTCTTTATTCAATTGATATTTAGTTCTACGTTAGCTGACAGCTTTTGATAGTACTCTTGCTCAACTAAAGCGGCTGACGTGGTGAATTATCTGCTAATTTTGACATTTCGTTATTTTTTTCTCAAATTTTTTAAACCCATTTATTTGTAATAATGGCTGAAAATCAAGCAGGACCAAGCTCACAATCTGATGTGATGGATTCGTGGTTGGAAAGAAAAAGAAGGTCAGAAAAATATGCTATATTTAATTTTTCTATTTATGTGAATTTTAATATGGAAGCACAACTCATAATTTCGAACATGAAAATGTTTTATTTATTTTAGAAACAAATTTACACATATTAAGTACATTTTTATTACAAAAGTAAAATTGTCATTTATGTTGGAAATACATTTATAATATACATATATGCATTTAAATTAGCAAACGTTAGCACGTCATCTTGTATTATGCAGAGATATAATAATTTCATATCTTAAAATAAGTAAGTGAGAAGGTGTATGCTGTAAATTTAATGTTTACAACGTACGATTAGGCAGATAACTGCGAAATGTTTAGTGAATTATCTTAATAAACTCGAATTAATGCAAACACAATGCAGTGGGGAAAACTTACCCTTTATCAGTTTCATATATATTTCTTAAAATCTTTTGACATGGTGTAAACATTTCAAAGTTTTACATATAAATTTTACATTCATCAAATATTTACAGTGCATCATTTTTTATTTTGAGTATTTATCAAATTTAAAATTAATTGAAATCTTTAGGAAACACGTTATAATATAAATAACTTCTAAATATGGTTATAAACATAAGAATATTAATTAAATTCAATGAACCTTAAGTGGACCTAGCCTTAAGTGGATCTAATCTTAAGTGGATCTAGCCTTAAGGGGACCTAGTCTTAAGTGGACCTAGTCTTAAATGGACTTAGTCTTAAATTAACCTAGTTTTAAGTGGACCTAGCCTTAAGTGGACCTAGTCTTAAGTGCACCTAGTCTTAAATTAACCTAGTTTTAAGTAGACCTAGCCTTAAGTGGATCTAGTCTTAAGTGGACCTAGTCTTAAATGGACCTAGTCTTAAGTGGACCTAGTCTTAAGTGGACCTAGTCTTAAGCGGTCCTAGCCTTAAGTGAAACTAGTCTTAAATTAACCTAGTTTTAAGTGGACCTAGCCTTAAGTGGACCTAGTCTTAAGTGGACCTAATCTTAAGTGGACCTAGTCTTAAGTGGACCTAGTCTTAAGTGGACCTAGCCTTAAGTGAACCTAGTCTTAAATTAACCTAGTTTTGTGCCTAGTCTTAAGTGGACTATAAATGTTTGTAGTAATACCGAGAACTCAAAGAAAAAAGTCTTTTATCAGGACTGTCGTCTCAGGAGAACATTCCTAATGCATTTATTATACCGTAACATTTTCCTCACTACAGAGAGCGCGCTGAAGAAGTCAATCGTGTCGCTCAGTTCGCCGCGAAAGATATCGGTGATCGCCGTGCCGCTATTGAGGCCTTTATGAGCCCCGATGCAGCCTCCACCGAAGGCTCCTCTTCCTCCGCCAATCAAGCGTCAGAAGAGGAGCAGCCCTCTGCGGTAGTTGTCGAGATAACTGGCCTCTTTCACAGCCGACCTGTCAGTTCCATCCTCCAATCCGCGCAGTTTCGTCGTCGTTTGGAGAGCGTTGTACGAGCTAATATGCCCTCCTCCAGTGCTTCCCTTCGGTAAGTTGACAAACTTTTGTCTTGGACCCTCTGAACAGACTTGTTTCTGCAGTATTATACCCAACAAGTCGAACACAATTCCTCATTTTGACTCTCATCTCCCTTTCCACCAGATCCGGAGGAAGCAGCCAAAGGAGCCAATCCCCAGCTCCCTCAATTGACAGTACCATTTCGTCACAATCTGATCAGACCTCTGTTGTCAATGCCAACGTTGTACTCCCTCGAGCTGTCAACAGGCCAGCAACGCCCGTTGCCATGTCTCGTAGAAGCACTGTTGCTATGTCGACACCAGCTGCCCAGGTTGCTATTCCGACAGCTGCAATTCCACCCCCACCCCCCCTTCCAAACGTTGTGCCTGCAGTTGCGAAGTGAGTAGTATTTTTAAATAATGTATTTATGTATAGTAATCGAATTCTAAAAATAAATAGATAATTACATTTGAAAAATTTGAAATCGCTAAAAAGATTTTTATATATAATGCATTATAAATAATAATAATTGTTAATTACAGCATCCAATAGTGAGAATATTCATATTTCGCTTTTGTTATAACTTTAAAATGTTTGGCAAATATTCCTTAAGTACACATTTTATTACTCTCAAATGGTAAGAGTAGTAGAATAACTATATATTATATTTTAAAAGTCCATTATGATTAAGGTTTTATAGTTTAGAAAGTGTCCTTTTAGTTGTATTGTAAGAAGTATTGTTTTTTCTTTTAACTATAAAATTAATTAAGCAATTAACGGTTAATGTTTGAATTAAAAATTGGTAAAATTTCGTTATTGTAATTAGAGATTAAATCTAGGTTAATTTTATGAACCATAAACTACAGACTGTTTAATATAAACTCATGAACCATATATAGGAGAAGTAAGTTTCTACTAGATCCAATTTAATCAATAACAATTTGAATGTTATTTTTCTACAAAATTTAAATCCTTGCAAACTTATAAGAACGTATACAACTAACAACATTTATTTACGATATTTTTTTCTTTCATTTTGACACTTTGTAGCCCGATTGCTCCTCATTTCGAGAGGCTCATTGACGATCAGGAAGAAATCATCCTCGACCTCAATCGTGAGAATCTTATTCAAGACATCAGTGAGCTAGTCCATCGAAGTCTTGTCTCCAATGTCCTCGAATCTGACTTCCGAGATGTACTTGAGAACTCAATGATGGTGAGTTTCTGCATCCAGAATATATATATTGAGTCGTTAGAAAAATCGATAGAAACGTTTCAAGTATTTTAAATTTATGGGGTTGTTTGTTTTATATTATTAGACTTAAAGGCCGCTAAGCAACGCCAGCCAACTTAGTTTTACTTTCGTTTACACGTAAATAGTTTAAGTTGAACGTAAATGTTGTTCGTTTGGCGTTACATTGGCAACAAAATTGATATGATTAACTAAGAATAAATATTATCTAAATTCCAGTTATGTTGTTCTAAATATTTATTTAGATTAAAATGCATCATTTTCAATCAAATTTTTATTTGAAATATTTTGATATGTAACTTCATAATTATATATTAACATGAAACAAAGTTTTTAAAATATATTTTAGAACTCTACACAAAGAAGCGATACATTCATTTTGTTAAAATTGATTTATTTAAATTTCGAATGTTCAAATTATAAAAATATAAAACTCAGTTCTGACACAAACCAATTCTTATTATAATTTTTTATGATACACGATTTCTCATGGCTCAAAATAAGGCAAATTCATAAATTACTTGATAGAAACTAAGAGCATCAGTCAGTATTATATGCACATATAAGTACATCCAAAATTCTGTGTTACGTGCCACAACTATGGTTCTTGTAAGACATGAAATCCTGACAAAGGTATTGGCTTTCTTTTTACGTGCCACAACTATGGTCCTCATAAGACATGAAATCCTGACAAAGTTATTGGCTTTCTCTTTACGTGCCATAACTATGGTCCTCATAAGACATGAAATCCTGACAAAGGTATTGGCTTTCTCTTTTCTTTCAGCAACATCTTGAACACACGCAAAGTGATGGCCAACGATCGTTGCAGGCCCTTCGAGCTCTTCAACCAGTTAATAGGATTCGAAATGATTTTCGCCACCTCGGCATCATTCGACCACAGGAACAGATCATTGATGACGACAGTATCTCGATTATCAGCGCCACAGCTCGTACGGTTCCAATTAATGAAGTGAGTTGCGAAGTATTTTGTTTGATCCACAGTGTGTAAAATTCTAAAATACACATACTTAAGTACCGGGCGAGTAGATTATTTTAATGGGCGTTTATTTATGTAATTTATTTTGCAATGGTTAAATTAATAAACATTCCAATCTCTTTTATGACTTTTGTAATATGCAATACAAATATAATTAATCAGTAAGACAATTCTATAGCAAATCCCATAAGAGCCACCATTCTGTTAGACTACAGCATTTCAGAGTCTTTCAGAGTGCTTACTGAAGACTGTGTTTAATATACCGAAAAGAAAGTACATAATTGCATTCTTTTGTGTCAATTTAGACGCCATCAGCGTCGGCAAGAGAGATTCGCAGCCTGCGAGAGGAGATGCGGGATATGAAAGCCACAATTCGACTACTCATGGACGCCCAGATGGAAACCCAACGATGCATTCGTCAGGAACTGTCTGCCGCTCTCCATGGCAATGAACAAGGTGCGTAGCAACACGATTAGTCAAAATAAAGGGACAACTATACAAAGCAGGGGGACGTACAACTCCTGCTTTTGTGAAATGAAATTTTAAAGCCAACGTTTTATGTAAAAATTTCTATAATAATTTTTGACGTTATTTACATTAACACTTAACGAATTTTTAAACACGTTTCAAATTGCATTTTAAACTATTAAATATCTGTTGTTTACTTGTCAAAAGTTACAGACTTCAATTCTTCTCACTTCACCAGGTTACAACAGAAATATAATCTCTATGAAATGCCTAATTCAATTATATTTGACAAGGCTTGATTCGAATAATTAATAAATTATGACAACTTAATTTTACTTGCTACATTTAAATTCATACAATAATTTCAATTTGAATGTCTCTTTACATCAACTTTTCTAGGTATTGCTTATATTATTTTCTCAATAAGAGAGTTATATCGGCCGCTAGGCTTTCTCTAGAGTACGATTAGGACGTTTTCATCTCGTCGTCTCGCGTGTATTGTATTGATAGCATAATTTTCGGATGCGTCCACTTCCTAAATTATATCCTCAAGCTTCTTTGTATTACAAATAAAGTATATATAAATACATTACAATTTTTGTTTTAATATTTAAAGGTCATGATGAATTATATAGGTACCTTTTTCGATAGTAAATCTGACTTATTAAAATTAACGAAACAGGCACACTTTTGATTCTTTACCCCAGTTTCTGTCACGTGACCTTTCGAGAGTGCATGCCAGTGCTATTTATGCTAAAGGTTGCACAACATCTATTTAGGACATTGTTTGTGTTCTCTCGTTGCAGACACTAATATCTCTCTTTTCCTTCTTCTCCCCATTTAGCAGTCCCACCTACGCCCGCAGCCAACGGGGGAAATTGCCTCATCTGCCTCACAAAACCCTCCGACACCCTCCTGTATCGATGCGGCCATCTGTGTATGTGCTACACCTGCTCCATCGAGCTCAGGCATCATCAGAATGCACCAACGTGTCCTGTGTGCAGGGCTCCGGTCGTCGACGCCATCCGTGTTTACGCGGTGGGCACCACTCCCGATCAATAGAAATCTAGTCTCTCTCTGACTTCTCATTGGTCTGCCTTCGAACACCAATCATCTGGCAGGATTGACAAATGCTCTGTACCTACACTTTATAATGCACGAACGATTATTGCGCCTCTTCTTTCATTGGTCTCTAAGCACCAGGCATCGAGCAAAACTTGATATATCGATCGATTATCTTGTATACTGTACTAGTTATTGATATATTATTGATCTTAAATAGGTTCCTTGTAAATAACATTATATTTTTATATGCATTCTAATTCCATAATTGTACCGAGAAATATTGCATTTTCATCTATGACAAAAATACACATCATTTATTATTTTATTCGATAATTATTTCTTAATTTTAATATTATTTTGAGTTTATAATGCTATTATTATTGGAAAAGTTATTTATTTATCGACGAATTTATTGATTCTTTAAATTATAAAATAATTAATTTGTCTATAAATTCTAAATATATGCAAGAAACAATACACGAATCTTTTTTGTGGCATATTAAATCTGAAATAATTTGTACTGAAATGATAACACTATTTCGTCAATATCAGTGATTTAAAGTAATAGTTTTCTCATAAAGTAGGTACAAAAGTCCCAAGACACAGAGAACGTTCCTTTTTAATTCAGAGTTGAAATAAAATTCCAAATCTCGATTCGACTCCGATTTTTCGAAAAGTTAAGATTTTTGATAATCAATTTGATTAATCACTGCCATTTCAATGACAGGTACGTATTTAAAGAGTGTAATTAGAGGTAGGTTAGGGGGGTTTCAAATTAGTAGAGGGCACAGCACTGGAAACTATTTCGTTTCAAAATCGATTTAGCTTATATCCTATTATCATAATCATAATGCCATGTTTTCACAATAACAAAAAGTATTACTGCTGAACTTAAAGTACCTAATAATTATTATTTTTGCGAGTATAGAGAAAAAATATATAGAATGATATATATACTACTACATTAGAAATTTTTTATAAATATTTACCAAAATGTTAACGACGACTACGTGATACGTGATTTCATGTAGTTCTCGTATGAGCAGATTAAAACAGTAATTTCACTGCAGAGCGAATAAATTAAAAACCACTTAAACATTTTTGATGAATTAAAATAAATTTATTTGAAAAATAGACCTAGCTTTCGTTGTATCGCCACATCATAATCATGGTCAGTTAGTTCACGTAAATTAATGATAATTCTTATTCTTACTGGTACGCCATTTTTCCAAAATGCAGCAAATTTTCGAATTTCCCGAATGGAGCAAACATTTCGAATAACTTCTTCAAGAAGGGGGGGTGGGTCGACATCCTGGCCCCATCCCCGCTCCCCAGCTGAACTGTAGTATAGTCTGGTGCAACGGTTTTCTTGGGAATCTTTTTGTAATAAAATCTTTTTCATAGGAGTAAAGTTTTTTATTAAACGGAAAACTGTATTGCAAAATAATACTGTTATTTCTCAGCTGTATACAATTTTGGAAAATTATATTTTTGTAAAAAACCCTTTTTTGCGTTGTATTTTATCTCGGTCACGAATATTTTTCGTGTTAAATAAGTTAAATACTTTCTTCGTTAATTCCACGCAATCCAGGCTTCTTCAATATAGCTTTTATAATTATAAAACTTCTGATGCCTTTTACACGATTAACTAAAGAAATGAAGAGAAATCATATTTCAAAGGTCAAAATTAAATATCGAATTAGATACATATAATGTATAATGAAGCTAATCCTATTATTGAGTTGTCTATGAATATCAAATGATATCATTTCATTTCATTTTTATGAACTACCTACTGTGTATGTAGAATTTATCTGTTTAGACAATAATAAAAAAGTTTGAACAAATGTTGCCATGGTTACCAAATTATAGTCATGGGAATAGACTATATAGATAAGTAGGTAGATATAAATAAATGTTGATTTTAGTAAATGCTTATTTATTTATTTTCATTTCAAAATATTGATCAACGTTGGCTTTATAAAGTTTTATTTTTCAATTTTAGTACATATTTAAATTTAAATATGAATAAAATTCGAAAAATAAACTTTTGGAAGTTATAAATGAGCATGTAATATTATTTTAAAGTAGAAAATATAACAATCTTCATATTGAAACAAATGATTCCAAAGCAAATAGAAGGATAAAAATTAAAAAATTTATAATATAATATAATATTATTATTTTTAAATTTACTAATTGAGAACTATTTAAATAAAAATTATTTATTGTTTGATGTAGAGTTAAATAACATTTTAATTCATTTAAAAATTCATGAGTATTATCCATAGATATTTGTTTTACATCATAAAGATAGATTGCCTATAAGAAATTAAATAATAATTAATAATTTATTATAATTTAAAGAAGTAAGTTTGTGGTCAAAAATAAAGATCCGATCCAGATTTTTAATTCACACAATAAAAATCACAATTAAAAGACAACATTTTTGTACATCACAAAATGCACAATAATGAATCAGAATAATACATACATTATGATATAAAAGAAGACGAATTTAATTAAATACTGAAACTTATATACAAGATATGAGTGGAATGACTGATATATAAAGTTATGTACAAAAGTTACAATATCGTATTTGTAGCAGTATTATCTTTACATATAAAAAGAAAGTCATGACAGAGTCCAATATTTCTTGCTGCCAGTTTTTCTTTTTGTAGGTAGCTTCCAGTTACATCCCTTTTCCATGTCTAACAGTAGTCCGCTAACATATCTGGGGACCACCGGCCGGTTAGCACTTTTCCAAGCAGCTGAAGTCTTGGTAAAATCTCTCATCATGTTCGTCACAAACACCACCAAGGTTAGTAGGGAAAACGTTGAGGTGAAAATGAGGAAAATGAATCTTCAGGTCGATATTACGTCCTAGCTGCTTCAGTATGATTGAAGAAGACTGGCAAACCAACTGTTCATTGTGTGCAGCCTTAATGTTGCCGAGAAACTCTGGGACAACTTTCTTGAATGCGTTCCCTGCTTCCAATTCTAGTACATTCAAGGTATCATCAAAGCTGGAATCCAGCATCCCTGGCGAATCTGTGGTTCTACGAAAATACCATCCTTCAAGTTTGCTTCATTTATGCGTGGAATATTTCTTTTAAAATATTGGAGATCTGCACCAGCTCAGTCCAATCGCTTTTATAAAATTCTTCATTAATCCAAGTTTTATATGTAATGGCGGTAGCAGCATTTTCTTAGAATCCACAAGTGACTAGTGATCAACATTCTTGTGTTCAGGCAGCAGTTGGGCTCGTGGTGACTTCTCTGATATGCTGATCTGTTGTCGACTGCCCCACTCGCAACAAAAGCCACAATACTTTGTGTAGCCAATTTGCATACCAAGATGTAGACCAATAATTTTCAGTTCACTATGTAGCTGATAGCCCATTGATGAAGCAGATTCTCCATGTTTTCAGAAGCTTCCTTCATGTGGACAGCATGCCTCAAAGGAACTGATGGATACTTGTTGCCTATGTAGAGCAAAACAGCCCCCAACTCAGTTTGGAACTGTCAATGAACAGTCGTAATTCATTGAATTCCCAAATTCACCCGTGGATTACACCAAATTCTTGGAGGAAAGTGTCAATGTTGTTACAGAAGCACAGTAATTTTTGTTTTTGGAATAGAGATGATAGACTTAATTGGTGGCTTCTTAATAAAGAGATTTTTGTGCCTGAGACAAGCCAGCTCCACTGCTGCAGATGGAAACCCAACAACACTGTCTGTTGTTTGGAGAAATTTAGATCACGACAGGTCATTCAGTTCACCCCCTATTATCAAATGTGGTGCTGTTGAATAAGTAAGAGGGTTGTACATTGTATGTGAATAACGTTAGATTGCAATTATATTTACATATACTTTGTTATTGTTCTAAAATCAATAATGTTTTATTGAATGAAATTAATAACAAAACACAGTGTTGCAATTTCTACAAATTTTCTGAATTTATTTTTAAAAATTGAATGAACGAAAAATTGCATTACCTTTGATAAAAAAGGAATTTAAATAAGGAAATATAATTTGTGAAATATTTGTTTAAAAAATCATTTTTGGTAATTATCTATCAAATTATTTTCAGTTTTATTGTAATAAATTGAAGAGTAGAAGATGGCATAATGAATAACATCTTTAAAACAACTTAACACGAACAAATAATTGCTGTAATTCTTCGACAATTACATAACTGAGAAATATTTTCAGGATAACAATTTTAAATAAAAGCAAGACTATTATCACAATTTGTTTGTGATTTCAGTTAATAACCTTGTGAAGATAATAAAACTTTATTTATGAAACTGCTGGGTGTATTTTTGTAGTTTGCTTAAATCGGAAAATATAATTATCGCACAACAGAAACCGTTTGTCTCTTTCAAATTTTAAATCTAATATTTTATTTATTTATCAGAATGTGCGACTAATTTGAATTAGACGCTTAATTAGCTACTCATTTAGATTCATTATTAACATTTTTGTGTGAGTTTTATTTGCAATAAGTTAATTGCACACAAATAAGATATTTTTGAATTTTACTGAATACAATTTTTTTTTTACTAAAAAGGGATGCATATATGCATAAAGCTTTATATAGAAGAGAAAGCATATATTTCAAGCGATGATACCTCGTAACTAAGCAACCGACCACAACTACCTAATAGTCCATAATGGCCTCAAGGTCACCTGCTGCTTGTTTGAGATATATACTTTTTATTCTATTCAAATCCGTCGATAGTTTCCATGTTGTAGGAGTTCATGGCACATTATACTTTATACTACAGATATATTATATTATTGATTTCCTACATTTATCGATTTAGACAATCCGTAAGGAGTTATCAAATATGACACTCTATAATGATGTTAATATTTCTGCATTATATATAATAATATATATTAAATTTATTATATATTATTGATTATTATTATATGTATTTTGAAAGATGTAGTCTAACATTAATAAAATACGCTAATTAAAGCGAATCGTCGGCCAGTATTGCACAAAATTAAGAAGCTAAATCCAATCTTAAATTAGGTACTATTCGTTATGAATGATATACTTACTTCATTTAAATCTCTTGAAATCAGGTCATTAACAAATACCACTAAGTGCACCAATCATAAATCTAACAGTTCCAGGCTAGCTATGGATTATTGTGGTTTTGCTCCAATCAATGCTTTCCCTTTGCACACTGTGTGCATCATAATTGTCAACGATTTAGACAGTACAACAGACATAATCCAGGGACACCAGCTAGACAGAGCACGGACTTAGAGGGGAGATATCGGCCTTTGCTAGGGTCCGGCTGTCACGGCATATTTGAAACCTATATACCCCAGGAAATGATATTGCAGCTAGAAACACTAAATTAAATCAGAAATTATTACATAATTTATGCACAAATTTTGCATTATTACATTCAATGCTAGTTACACTTATAAATACGTATGAATTGCATTAAATTTTGATAAAACCTTCCAAACAATTAGGAAATTAATGTCACCTCTATTTAGTTTAAAGTGGAAAGTAGCTCACATGCATTATAACGGCTCATTAACTGGCCAACTTACTACTCTCTGATCATCATCTGATTAGATTTATTGCTGCTTTTTTGTTAGGGTTAGCTCGCGGCCAAGGAAGTCAGGTTTAACTTCACTCTAACATGTATTATACAGTGTGTTCCGTGTTCTGCCAAGTTATTTGTAATGTCTTTGGATATTACTGGTTCCACACTTGTCTACTTTGCTTTTTATTTACTTATTTCACATTTTATAATTCTCCATGAATATTATAAGGAAGAATTAGTTTACATAACAATTTGAGATTTTCAATATTTTGATAACTCAATGTTTTCGCTATTTAAAGGTCTTTTGGTATAATCCATAATAAATTGTGAAACCAATGTAATGATTTTTTAGTGCCACAAGATATCGAAACATATTTTGTTCATTAATTTGATGAATCTATAAATATATTACCTGCCAAGCCATTCTATTTCGTAATTTGAAATATCTCAGTATAGTTAATATTCATCTAAGAATATCAGCGTAGTCATTTTCTAAAACAATTTCGCATTAATACAGAATAATATATTGTAAAAAGTGTCTTCATTCAAGTTGTAGATTCGTTTCAATTAATTGAATATAGTAATATTGGTTTTTAAATTAATTAAATTAAAAGTATTTAAAAATGATCAAAATGGGATGACTTTACAAATTCCTACAATTTACACTTTAATTAAATAAAATCAATATATCAAGTCTCAGTTGCAGGTAAAATCGTAGGATTGTGTATTTCTGAATGCATATATATATAACAGTCTAGGACGTATTGGTACATATTAGCAAACAATAACAATAAACAATTTGCACTTTAGAAAAAAGTATTAAATAACAAGAATAAAGATAATTTAGAGAAGAATGCTCAATTTAATAAGTATTGTTTAAAAATATTATTGTTTAACACATACTTGTAATTATATGTAAGTAAATAGGGGCAGTATATTAGGAGCAGTAAATATTTCTAATAACAAAACAATGGAAAACATTTTCATACACCAACTCTAAACACGGTGATGGTGAACATATTTTGTGGAAAATATAAGCAACGCTTAATCAATAATTATGCCCTTTGATATACATAGTTGAAATAAATCACAAAAAACAACCACAAAGTATGTTCTGAAATTTCTTGGTCTAATTTCACAGAATAGCATTAAAGAGAGGTAACAAATTGTACAAACTTCACCACAGGCATAAACTTATCAATCGATAAGTATTTCAATACTGCCTACTTAAACTAATCAATTGATAAGTATTTCAATACTGCCTACTTAAACTAATCAATCGATAAATATTTCAATACTGCCTACTTAAACTAATCAATCGATAAGTACCTATTTCAATACTGTCTACTTAAACTAATCAATCGATAAGTATTTCAATACTGCCTACTTAAACTAATCAATCGATAAGTATTTCAATACTGTCTACTTAAACTAATCAATCGATAAGTATTTCAATACTG
>JAYRBW010078783.1:0-24173 GCA_036023295.1 Invenusta paracnida | reverse complement strand
TAATCTATCTAATTTTTCCGAATATTATTGTACCAAAAAGTCAGGGAATTTGATCTTTGAAAAAGCGTGGGAACCCTGTTAGTAGTATATATGTGAATTGTCGTGTGGCTATGGTTGGTTTCTGATTAATTGAAAACTATTCATTAAGGCTGTTCCCATCATATTTTCACTTGGTTAATTTATTTACAGTACACAATATCGCATAATGTTTTGTTTTTTGTGACAATTTCCCGCGTATTTTAAATTTGTACGCAATAATTTTTTAGCCATATGAGTTTAAATAACGGGGACAATTTTTACAATTCTAGGAGACTAGTAGTAAGTATACAGCCACACATATTTTCTTCATGAGCTAAAATTGGCACAGGTAGGAGAGGGGATGCTTTTATACTGTTCGTACCATCATTGGAACACATGCTTGATTATGATTAGGGGAAGGTGATGGTCGCGTGACGTGCTAGCGCATCACCTGACCCTACTACTGATAGGAATATCTCACTAAAAGAATATGTGCCTAATAAAAGATAGAGTACATTTGTTTTCTACTTAGATTAACTGTATTTGTAAAGAATCCATTATCAATCAATTAAATTGACATATTTTATCCCTCTTTTAAGTATACTTTTATGACTTGAACTTATTCTTCTGAATATTGACACCCATGCTCACTGCCTGTAGAATCAGCTCTTCTCCATCCATGAGATCGTCGACTGTGCCCCCAACAGTCTCACTCGACTGGCCAGGGCAGTTCTCGGTCTGCTCGCCGCTACATCGCGGCATCACGCCAACCGACCAATGAGAGCCATCGATGACACTTCACCCCCATCACCTCTTGACCAATCAGCGATGACTAGCAGTCTGACAGCTTCCCGCTCCATTTCTGGCTTCACAGTGCGTCACTCAGAGCTATGAGCCACACACAAAATAGCTTTAATAGTTGTTTTAATATTTTAGCTGTTAATTTCTAATTCATTTATAAAGCATTAATTGTTACTATATCATTATTTTTCTCCCCTTTTTCCCTCTATTATTTGTGTCTACATTTTTTTTCTCCTATCCAAAACAGTATTATTGTTTCCCCGCATTTGTTTGTCTGTGTACACAACACCCCGATGAGCTGCAATTTCTTGTGTCAACATTTCAGTAAACCCATGACATGTCATCCTTACTTTGGAACATTCTTCAGTCTATAGTAAACCCCATTTTCATGCAAGCCTATGTGCAAGCCTTTACATGTAGTAAGCTTATTTATATCACAATTTGCTCAATTCTCTTCTATATTACCAAACCACTTATCATTTACCTAGCCGTCTATCAATCAAATTGAGTGCTTATTTTGTGACCTCTCCTCTATTTGGTGCACATCAATGACCCTCCGTTACTTGTATCTATCACTCAATCCACGAAGTCTTTCCTCTATATATACATTATATATCACTAATGCGCACCATAATCTTGTTTGCTAATTGTTATATATTATACATAATATTAAATTGGTATTCTGTCCTCGTGATATAAAACGCAACGCTGTCAAATTCCGATATCATATATTCTATATTACTATTTGATTATTTTATTTAAATTGATTGATTATATTGCTGGTCAAGGTTTTTATACGTTCACAATTTCATAATATATTACATGTATACCTGTTTTACGTATGCATTCACTCTATTAGTTGTAATTATATCCTTAAATATTGCTCATTTTGAATTCTTCCTCGGTCTTCGACGAGATGAAGTCATTTATATATTCGCTTTTGTATAACACATAGCAAGCCATAATATTGTTACTTCTTTCACCGCGCTATATTTCTTCCAACAAACATCTTTCATGGTATTTGCTTAATATATAGTCAAATAATGGTCATTGTAAGTGTATTTTCACATTTTATAGAATACTGTACGCATCTCAGGAATTCTAACACAATAGAGCAAATCCTACAGTTGTCTACGTGCACATAATTTCTCAATTATTGTAAAATTTCTCGCATACTATGTCTTTGTTTTATAAGTAGCATAAATTATATATAAATAGTTTGTTTTATTTAAATTTATATGTTTGTCTTAATAAGTGCTTGCGACCTCTTGCCTTAACTACTTCAACTCTTCTTCAAGCCTATTACCTCATTCATCAGTTACCTGAAATCGCTTAAATAGAATCTTCCTAAGCCTTCTCAGGTTAACGATTTCCTTGATTTTTTCACGAAATGGCCAAATGATTAGCCACCTTGATTCTATTTCAATTATTATTTACATATATATTATTATGTACAGTCTTCCTAAATTGAATCCAGTTTATTGTAGAATAGTTAACGAATATTTTCTAATTCTTCCGTCATTATGACAATTTTTGGGGTATCTGGATCAGTTTCATGATGAATATAATATTTTTAACTACTACAGCCTTATTTACTTTATTTTTTATGATATTCAAAAGAAAGATTACGTTCTTTTAAAATATTTGGAATAAAGCATTTTTAAATGATTTCATTTGGCGTATAATAAATCTATTGTTTTCTTATTTTAATATTATTTTTAACTGTTATCCCAGTATGTGCCTTTTTATATAGGATATCAGCATTATATAGCCTTGTGTTTTATGTACTTTTCATTCATAAAATTGAACTAGTAGATAATAATTCAATATTTCTATTCGTAACTAGTAACTGAATTTGATTAACTAGAGCTGCACTTGCTACTTCAGCAATTGTGTCTATATATTTGAAAGAAGATTTAGAAATCCCAGATGATGGTTGCGTTAAAAACAATTAATTCATTCTGAATAAACGCAGATTTTAAAATTGTGAATAAACGATTTGGGGTGGAATGCGAGAACCGTCCTAACTAAGTTCGGATCTCCTCAAGTCTTCAGGAGCTATTCCAACCATTGCAAAACACTGCTAAAGGTTAGGAGCTCCTAACTTATTTAAGACGGTTTTCGCATTCCACCCTTGGTTCCAAATATACGAGTATCTACATAGTTTCTGCAGCAAATATGTCTAGATTCCCAAAATTTGGACAAACAAATTCATGATTAATGAACGTATTTCTTAAACTTAATAATCCTTATTCTTGGAAATCATACATATTTTAATATTCCCGAAGAATTTAATATCATGTGTCTAAATCCAGAAAGAAGGACAATAACTATTTCGCAGGTGCTACGAAATATGTCAACGTATTAGAACTTGATTTTTAATGCATTTAAAACGTTAAAGAAAATGCAATTATCTTAATATTATACTTCTTTATGTCTGACACTAATAATTATACAAATATCATAAAGTTTTATGCCTAAAATGTAACTCAACAAAAAATAGTTTTAGACTAAATTCTACTGCGTTACATATAAAAATCTCAGCCGCAGAATTTATAAAGATGTACGCACAAAGCCATACTTGGATTGCTAAAAATAACTTTAAAGTTATTACCAGGAGTAAGCTTGGTAGTATATATTTGCGCTAATGACTAGGGAAAAATCTGTATATATACTACCACCGCTTGTTCCTATGCGAGGCCGGTAGGTATATGAATGGTATTAATTGATTGTTTCCTTTGTTATCAGTAAACCTTCGTATTATAAAAAGGCGGGATATATATTAAATGCAACGGGCTTTGCGAAGAGAACGATTTTTCTATGATACATGACATCAAACCCATTTAAATTCTTTCTGTCACAGATCCTCGTATTAAATTTTCAGGTGCTTCTTTTCACCCATTATGATCAGCATAAAAAAATTAATATAAGCCAAAAATGACAAAAAGTGTGTTATAGCTCAACCCATACAACAAGAAATGAAATATCCGTTAAATGTGTTAGATCTTTAGTTAATAATATTGGACTTGATTAAATACTAAAAAAATTATACTAAAAGCATTTTTGTCTAAGATATTTATAATTGTTTAACCTCATTAAATTTAATGTGTTTCCAATTAATGTTGTGTATTCATCAATTTAGCTTTCGATATTTCTATTAATTAGGTCAAATATATTATAATGGCAGGAATATACTTAATAATTTTCTTAATAATAAATAAATAGGCAAGTCCAATATATTAACTAAAGAGCTAACATATATAACGGATATTTCTTTTATGGGTTGAGCTATAAACACACTTTTCGGCATTTTTGGTTTGTATAATATATTAATATCACAATTTTTTGCAGAATACATTATTCATAGACTATCTAATGTAACATTTGTTTATATATTATTGTAAAGATATGTCCAGTCACGAAATTTAATTGTTAGATAAGAAAAATGTTTGCTATGCAAAATAGTCCACTAGCAACGGTTGGTAGATATAAATATAATTTTTTTCATCTCCAGGACATTTCCAATATATACGTTCAAAATTTCATAAAAATCGCTTAAAGTTTAGGTGTTATTATGTCTAAACAGTGGTTGCTATGCAAAATCTATGCCCCTAGTAACAGTTGCTAGGTAAAAATATCATTTTTATCATCTCCGGTACATTTCCAATATATTTTTAAAATTATTAAAAAATTGCTTAAAGTTTAGAGGGTGTTATTGAGTCTGAAGAATAAGAATTAGAATTAATAAGAATAATTACGAAAAAGTCGTTCTTTGCACCTCAATATCTCGGGTTCCATAAATAATCCAGGCCCGTAGCCAGGCATGAGGCAGACGAGGCAACTGCCTCATAGATTTTTGCAAAGTGACGCCTTTTAAAATATAATGTGCAACTACCATAGGCACCTAACCATCCTTACTTCTAATTTCTAAAGGGCGCTTCGGAGTAGTTGGAGGCGCCTTTTTTATTTTGCTTCGTCGGTTTTGAAATCCTGGCTACGGGCCCTGATAATAGTTATGAAGATCAAAATTGGCAAACTGATTAATTTTCAGCGGCGCTACATGATACAAGTTAAATCATTTCTAAATATAAATTAGTTTTTAAATGGTAGCTGTTTAAAAACTGGCCGTTGATGTGGTATTCTAATTATAAGCCAAGAATAAGAATTCTGCAAGCAAGGAGTATTAAGTGTAGCCATTATGTGACACTTTTTGGGTATTATAATGGAGTCCTGTTTTACGATAGCCAACAGTTATTTGGGTTTTGTGGCCTCCAACACGAACCAACTAATGGTGTCATTCGAACCAGACTGACTTTTGTCTAATGCCTTTCAAAGTTTTTAACTCGTCTACGTTGGAAAATAACATTTTGCTTTTTAACCTGTTTTCCTCGTTGCTAATGGCAGGTTGTTTATACGCAGTTTATTTATTTTTTGGGCGTGCTTTTTAAAAATCTTAAAGTTTTTTCATATATTATTGTAATTGATAATATAAAGGTAATTGAAAATAAATGCTTCCATGCATGGAAGAAATGAAGCATCATTCAGTTGTCTGCCTCTTCGTGTGAGCATAACTGTAGATCAGAAGCATCCAGTGTAACTGATGAGGTAACACTCTGACCCAATGATTGTGATCAGCATCTTCCCTGTCTCTGCTACTTCGAATTCAATAACTGTGGCCAGAAACCTGAAGAGCTGTGTCTTGTTGCTGTAGACACGCAAGAAACTTTTCCAGTTGCGTGGAAGGTGTGTTTTGTCGGACAAACAAAGAGTTGTCCTGTACCTTGACCATCTCTGGTGTAGGCCATGTCGGCCATGTAGGTATCCCATACAACGTCTATCCGTGTAACATGTTCAAACTGTCTCTTCAGATATGGAACAAAGACATACTCTGCATAGTCTTTGAACGTTTTCACGTTTGCTGTGGCAGTCTTCGTATCCAATGCGTGGACGAAGACAGCACTATCAAAGATCTTCACATCGTGCACATCCTGAACAACCCCCAATTATTTTCATTTATTTGAAACTTATAAGTCACTAGTTATTTGGCATAGTTTCATAGAAAATCTTCTCTATCTTCGCAACTCGCTAATCAACGACGCGTTGGTTGTACTGAGTCCTTACTATTTTTTTGGCTTCTGAAAAATTCTTGATAACTTGTTCAGCCATAATGAACTTTGTGTCCAGTGTTAGGAGATCGGCGCTCGTTTCTGTGAAGGGATTACCCAATTCATTCAGAAGATTTATAACGCTTTGACATTTGGTGCAAATCTCTTTTGTGTTGCAAGAGTTTGCTCATGGTGTCGATCATTGTAGGTTGTCTTCTGGAATGTGCTCATTTCAATCTCATTTATGATCTTGGCAAGCATCCACCGTCTGAGGGCTGATTTATTTTCAATAATGCCGATTATTCCACCGTCCCCTTTCAGCATAGCATTGAGCTGCTCGTGTACATGGTCATGTGCCATCATGGAAAATTGATAAGTTGTCTTCTGTGTTACAAAGTGGCCCTTTTTAAACTCATTGAACACGTTTGGGCATTCATTTTGTAGCTGCGTTAGATTTCATACATTAAAACCGACAGCTACCTAGTATAGAAGAAGTGATTCATGGCAAACATCCATGGCACAATTCTACCCTGTTAATGTACAGCTCAAAGTTTTCTTCGCGCTGTGATTGCATAAACAGGAGGAAGAAAACCTCAAGTTAGAAGGTTTTGATCCAGTACCGAAACTGTGGCAGGATGCAGCGTATCCATGTGCGTACACCAGTCTTCGAATGACATCACAGGCTTTGTGTCTGCCTCTCCTTCTACTTTGTATGAACTGTATGCTTGGTTACATAAGCAAAACAGTGCCACAGCTGTTACTTGATGAGCTCACTGAGAACATTCTGTAAATGATCTCTTCCTAAGAGCATCAGCCTTATCAGTACGTTCAAAGTCGTCATTACAATCAACCATCCACTGCCGTCTAGCCAGTCTCCCAGAACTTTCAACAACGCCATCTCATATGCAACCCATCCATCAGAACAACATACTTAACTTCACTATAGGCGGCTAGCTAGGTCCAGTGTATTTTCTAGGCGATCGCATACAGCAGTCGCTGTATACGTCGCTGTTCAACAATCAATATCGGGACTTGTCCAGGATGTTACATATTCAGCAGTTTTTGCGATTACATCTCTGCCATGCTTCACCATCGCCAAGGAATGTGCATTTTTACGGAATAATGGCATGAGGCCGAATATCACTGGTGTTCTGGGACTGGAGTCTTTTGACGCAGCAAAATGTTCGGACCATGAGATGTTGTCAATTCAGGTTTCTCCAACAGCTTCTCAACTGAACGTGCCCATGAGATATGCAGCTCTTCTGAGACGACTGGAGACTTTTCGCGGTCGATAACAGTCTATCTTTATTTATAGTCAGCTCAGTTATTTAGTAAGACAATCGAATAATTTTGAGCATTTTACCAATGGCGGCCATCTTGGATTTCGCGATTTTGAGGGAATCCCTTGATTTGCCAGCGTGGATCCGTCTAAAATTAGATTCAGCATATTTGAAAACCCTATATACAAATTATCGTGCTTTCTTCCTGAAGTAGACATCTTGATCATTTTTTGTTACTTATCTACCGGACTAGGTGTTGTGCACCGCCTTTAAATAATAAAGTTGTTGAATAATAATGTCAATAAAAAAACTTACAAACAAGATATATTTTGTTAGAATTTATTTTGCTTTCAAAAATATATTTTCTTTCTTCTTTTTATCTATTAATATGGCTGCTATTTAGTATTTCAATAGGTAATGAATATAAACTATGTTCAAAATTATTACTGCCAACTTCTACTGATTTAGTAATATTTAACAAATTTATCGTAAACTATTTTTTAGAGTAATGGTTTTGTCGCCGCTCTAGATTATTTGGTATACATTGCCTTCATTGAACATGGAACAAAATTGCATCTTAATCAATCGAATCATTAAGGAAGAGAGAAAAAATGACTAGAATATTAATGATTTTTGCAATAATAAAGGTTGTAATAATTATTATCATTCATCCCATTTTTGATCTCTTTAATCATGGAAATAATCACAACTATATAGATATATATCATACAATTCTTTAATTCGTAATTTGAAGTTTCATACTATGTTTTACAAAACAAAAATAACTCCATTTTAATAAATATTCAAGTTTATGCTAACTTTATTGAAACTTGTGAAAAAGAATGTATATGTGCATATAAAATTACAGTTATTAATTATAAAACATACTCAAAAACACATGAAATGAAGGCCTGAATCAAGCTTTAGGAAATTTTGTGAAATTTCAACCAAAGTCCGTTTTCAGCCCATGATAAAACGATCTTGTAACTGCTTACAGGAGACCTTAATCTACCGCAAAATAGTGACCTGATCCGAAGCCGAACGGATCAAAAGCTCTAGGAGCCCAAAGAGGGCGCCTCAGAGTGAAGACACCAGATGATTGTTTGACCAACGCCAGTCGTTGAGATGACACGATAGCCGACTGTCTCAAGCTTGTTGATGATAATTCTCGGTGCCTCAGAACAACTCCATTGACTGCTGAGAGGTCGTAAGTTGGGGACAGATATTAAGACTATATAGGGCGAACTAAACAAAGAGATATATATCTACAATAAAGACACAAAACGTAAAAAATTGGATTAATTTTTAGTCGACTAATTTTGATAATTTTGACCATGATGTGTTAGCGCGCACAGGTTTCGGTTTCGGTCACTCTAGCACATGACTCATCAGTTTCGGTTTCAGTCTGGACCATGACTCATCGGTTTCGGTTTCATTAAAAAAATCGGTTTCAGTTTCGTATAAACTCTAGCACGTGACTAATCGGTTTCGGAAAAATGTAGTTTCGATTTCGATTGCGGTTTTGTTCTGGACCATGACTCATTGGTTTCGAATTGGACCATGACATGGTTTCGGTTTCGGTCTGTACCATGACTCATTGGTTTCGGTGTGGACCATAACTCATAATCTGAGTTCACTTGATTCAGAGTGTAGTAAAGGCAAGATCTCTGGTATATGAGCATGAACTAAGTTCACCTACTTAACAGGTATAGTCTACGATTAAAATAATTGCTTATAGTAATGACTACCTCTGGCATATGCTATGAAAAAAGTTCCCTGGATGCACTTGCGATATACTTATAATGAAAACTTCAAATATTTTAAAGTGTACAATAGAAGCGTATATAGATGACTGAAATAATTTTGATATTGTATTTATTAATATTATCAATATCGATAATAGTACTAAAAATTTACGTTAAATTAATGCTAATCGCGGGACTTTTCTAACCAGTTTCACTCGTTAATGTTTACAATTCATGATTAAATAATGTGCGAATTTTAAATTCTGACTACTAAAATACCTACAGTTTTTTTAAAACAGTAATTTATGCAGATGTAACTAAAAATTATTATATTTTAAATATTAATTTGTTAAATTTTTTGATATTCGAGACCTTATCTTGTTCTATTCATCACAGTTCTCGCCTCACATTAAGCTGATGCATTGCTTCTAAATGTAAATTAAATCTGATAAAAATATGTCATTGTAAACATTACAATTGAGGTAAATTAAAACAATATAAAATGAATTAACACATCAAAATTGAGAGTAAATCTGTTAGGTAGTTTTATCTTTTTAAGTGAATTGATAGAAGAATATAGTCATTTATGTAGCTATGTATAATAAAATATTACTATATATTTTAAATAATAATTGTAACTAAATTAATGTGAATTAACCAAAATATAACTGTTATTATGAATTATATATCTTCAAAACCATATGCAATTAGTGTATATATAATTGAGACTGAATATGTTGTCTTATTTTATGTTTTTAATTGACTTGACTGTTACAGAAATATCTGAAAAAATTACTGAATACCTCTTTTTTGGCAATCGAAAATATTTTTCTTCTAATAAATATATCATATTTTTGAATCTGCTTAACATAGCCATAGATCCGTTCAAACATATCAATGCTTTTCATGCTGTTTTTCAATTTCATAATGCGATTATTTAACGTTTGCCCTGCACTGCTTTTGCCTAATTTTAATTCACAAATTAATAGAAAACTTTTTTATTTTAGATAATTTTTAGCTATATTATTTATTTTAGGCTTGATGGTATATATATTAGTTTACAATATGAATAATTGTTTACAATTTATTTATATACATAGATACAAAAGGCTTTAATTTAAGGTATCACAATACATAAATATCAACTCTTAGTTAACAGTAAAATCTCTAAACGCTCTAAATATATATATATTATATCTATAATTATTGTGTCAACATTTTATTTTGCATCGACGCATTTGATATGGCCTTGTAAACATTTGGTCTGACGAATAATGCGATTTAAAAAGTCAAATCTCAATTTACTTTCAAAGATTAATCATTTCAAATGTTTGCAAGCACATATATAATTATAATATTATATTTACAAGCAATGTACCAATGTTGAATGTGAGGTGAATAGAACTCAAGATAAGATCTCGTATACTAAAAAATGTCAAAACTATTTCAGTTCCCCTTGCAACTGTACACTTACAAATATCTGAAATATTATTTGAATTGTCTACCGAGTGAAGAACTTAGCTCCTATGCGTGTGTCGTAGGTAGCTTTTATTACATACAATTATTTTATTCGCAGACTTCACCTGTTGAGTCGGTGAGCTTAGTTCATGGGGCATGTGCCAAAGGTACCATTTCCTATAATAAATTGTTTTAATCGTAGACTACTCCAATCAATATTAAATATATTATATATAATACAAGACTTATACACACATTAAATAGGAGTAAAACAATAAAAAGGTTGATTGAGCTATTATCTGAATAAATTGAATGAGTTATACAATATGTAGTAGGTACGTACTGCGTTAATCTACCCATTTCTTTAATTTTATCTTTCGATGGATATATTATATATATTATACAATCGATTTACATCAATTGTAATGTTCACAAAGACACATACTTTTATCAGATTTAATTTACATTTAGAAACAATGCATTAGCTTAATGTGAGGTGAGAACTGTGATGAATAGAACAAGATAAGGTCTCGAATATCGAAAAATGTAACAAATTAATATTTAAAATATAATAATTTTTAGTTACATCTGCATAAATTACTGTTTTAGAAAAACTGTAGGTATTTTAGTAGTCAGAATTTATAATTCACACATTATTTAATCATAAACGAGTGAAACTGGTTAGAAAAGTCACGTGACTAGCATTAATTTAACGTGAATTTCAGTACTATTATCAATATTGATAATATTAATAAATAAAATATCAAAATTTTTTCAGTCATCTATACGCTTGATATTGTGCACTTTAAAATATTTGAGGTTTTCATTATAAATATATCGCAAGTGTATCCAGGGAACATTTTTAATAGCATATGCCAGAGGTAGTCATTACTATAAGCAATTATTTTAATCGTAGACTATACCTGTTTAGTAAGGTGAACTTAGTTCATACTCATATACCAGAGATCTTGCCTTTACTACACTCTGAATCGAGTGAACTCAGATTATGAGTTATGGTCCAAACCAAAACCAAAACCAAAACTGATTTTTTTTCTAAAACTGAAATCGAAACCGAAAGTATTTTTTTCAGGAACCGATAAGTCATATGAAGGAGTTCAGACCAAAAACGAAACGATGATTTTTTTTCTGAAACCGAAACCGAAACCGATGAGTCATGGTTCAAACAAAACCCAGTGCGTGATAACACATCATAGTACGCAGAGCAGCACCAATAAATGCTATTTGCAAAGTTAATATTTTCGTAAGAAAATCTCGTTACTGTATAAGGGAAAAAACCATTATAATTAGCAATTAAAACTTAAATTATAGAAAAGGATTTTTTGTTTCTAGATTTGAAGAACTTGTTTATTTCAAGTAACATATCACAGTATAGGAATATTTACAAAGTAAATTGTTCAAATATTTTTTATACAAAAGCATATATATATATATATATATCCCTCGATGAAATATTATTTACAACAATTAAAATGGTTTAGTTTTTAGTCATTGATTCAGTTTATGAGATCGTACTTATTTCTTTGATTGTGAAATATTGTTTGATCGTGCCACATCCGTATCATTGCATCTCTAATACATTTAAAGCAATTAACTAAACTAAACCTATCCATGACTCAGGTATATGTATCCGTCTAACCCCCTGTGGAAATAATGAGAATTTATAATAAATAATGGAAAATACGTAGTATATATAGAATTGTAATTAATTAAAATGTAAAAATTACAGAAAAAACCACACTGGTAATTACAAAGTATCTCATTGATATTATTATTATATACAGAAAAAATTTAGAGTTGTGATCAAGGTTACGTCTTTTAGATGATCGCACTATATACAATTACCAAGCCCGATGACAGACCTGTTACTGCAACCTCATATATTTATATGATGTATTATAGGGCATAATTTTATTACAAATATTCCGTAAAAAGCATCAACTTGTAACATCAATGACGCGTGATAATAATATTTTGAATGTTTAACTCATCCATTTCTATAAATTTGAAGGCGCTTAGGTCAACTTACAAGTTATCGCCTAATGCTGTGCCATATTTGGCCCCAAGGTACTCCATAAGTATTGGGCAACTCCATTGATCACCCACAATGGTTGGACCGGCTTCCTGAGAATCATTTCACAAGTAGAATTTGTCAGTAGTCTGATCATTATGTAAAATTAAAATAGTTATTTTCATTGCATTTATTTATAGACTGATATAGCTGATTTCAAGGAACTAGTGCTCCCAATATTCCATATCAATACTCCAGCTGCTAGATAAAAATTACCACTTTAAAGTAACAGTTGATAAAATGCAATATCGTTATATTAATCAATATCACACTGATTTAAAATATCAAGTGTATCTTAATATTTAAAAATATTCATAAAACTCTAATATTTATATTTAAAACAATTTTTTTGTTGTAGTATTTTCAATACTGTATCTTTAAGCTCTAAAAATTATGGTATATATTGATACGGAACAATTGATGAAACGTATAGATAAATGCTTTAATATCTATGTCAAAATTTTAAAAACTCGAATGTATTAACATTATAGCAATATCATAATTTTTTTGAGATAATGTGCATATGGATAATATTGTTGTGCTAAATTAATAATCCATCACAAAAGAGGATGATAATTTATGAGAAATACGGGCATATAATTATATAGATTTTTTAGTTGACTTTGTTGACTTTGTTGAAAATCGGACAAGTAATACTATATATGTAGATTTAATATAAAGAATTTTATATTTTGCCAAACTATATTACAGCAAAAGATCTAGAGACAGTTTTTTGTTCAATAACTGATGAAATATTGGCAGAAAGTCCATTTACTGAATCTCGCAAACGTCCCTAGTAATGAAATATTCTGTTTGAGCTCACAATTACTCAGCTCTGTTACCCAAACTTGATTGGATAACGGTACAGTCAATGGGAAGAAACGTATACCTATTAGTATGATATTGAAAACACATTCATAGATACTTTATCTGAATCGTCAAGAAGTAAATATCATTGCAGAGGTTCGTTCGATCAAACAAATCGGATGCTGAAAACGATAGAAGCGAAATATAATAATTCAGTCGAAAGCAAAGGGCGCGAATATTTGGCTATATAAGAGCCATCCGATATGAAAAACTTAGATGCCACTTCAAACGGTTCAAACCTGAAGCTCTACAAAAGGAGGTAATGTCCAATATAATTTATTTTCTCGGACTACGTGGTAAAGAAACGTGCAACCGGGGCCGTAGCCAGCTTTTAGAATTTAGGGAGGCAAACGTTTTCAAAAATGGGCACAGGTTAAAACTGATTCTGTAATATGTAAATATTTTTAAATTTAATAATGTAAAGCGAATGTTTAAATACTAAATCCAAAAAATATACTGTGTGTAAAAAATCGATTTTGGTAGAATATAATATTATGTAGATACGTACACAATGGAAAGAATGTATGATGCACTGTCATTTAAACCCCTGGTACCTAATAGTACATATTATAAAAGCTAGTTTAAAGCTAGCATATGTGTGTCTGTACACTGAATATTTGTAGACATATATTTAGTCAAACATTTTGCTAATTCGTAAGCTGCCAGAAGAATGGAAACGTCTTAATACGGCTTCAGGAGCTATTTTGTCAATCCTACTGTCTTGAATGTGAACATGTAGCAGAGCCAATCCAGTCAAACGTTTTTCAGCCATACACGATCTGCACCATGTTTTCAAACGCCATAAAGCTGAGAATGAACGTTCACAAGTGACGTCTCCCACAGGCAATGTCAGTAGCAAACGGAAAATTGCATTAATACTTGAAAAAAGAGAAGTAGCAATTTTCAATAATTCTGTCAAGGATTTTTCTCTGTCAATAAAAAGCTGTTTCCAGCGATCCAGTTCTTCATGAAAACATTCCGGATTAGAAACTTCGTTTTTAAACTTGCTTAAAATATTTTCGAGAATATCTTGCCTCAGTTCAGACAAGTATTTTGATACAAGATATTGAGCTTGAAGAACAGGAACAATGTTTCTCACAATCGAGAGTCAATAGACGTAATCATGTGGTCCAAAAATGGATAATAGAGATTCAACGTGTAATATATTGTTCAATGGAATATCTGGGTGCGTTGCTTCTGTTCATTTGCCTGTTACTTATTCTTGGCTTTGATGGTGTTACCTTAATCGATACAGCACTCTTTTCGGCGCGTTTGTAAAGCATTACAAATCGTTTGTTTCGTTTTGCTTGTAGAATTTGAAGCAAATTTCTGGCATCTGGCAAATTATAGTCGACTGGTTGCAATGAAAGCGACAAAGGCCGTGTGTAGCCCAGCATAAATTGTGCCACAACTAACGACACAATAACTGAAAAGTTTGTTAAAGAGAATGTGAATGAGACTGTATCATTTCTTGAGGAGCCAGAAAATTCTTCAGATTTATTTTCTAAGTCATCGTTTACTGATTTATAATTGCCCTTCAGCACATAAAAGTCGTCGGTCGTGAAAGCCATCTAGTTTCGGAACGAGTTGGCATCGAAATGTATTCATGTTTAAAGAGGTTGTATTCAGAATCATACATCAGATTAAAATTTAGCTCATATCATTGTTATTTTCTTTCAAGATAGATTTGACAACGTTTTTATTTTTGCACTGCCTGACAAGAACCATGACACTATTTCGGATATTCCTTACGAATACGTGTCTGCACTCCATTGACCTGACCAGTCATAGTGCTGCAACCATCATAGCTCTGAGCACGCAGTTTCGATACAGGTAAAGTCCATTCTGTCATCTTCTCCATAATCGCACTTGCAATTGTTCCAGCATCAGTACGTTGTACATCGATGAAGCCCAAAAACGATTCATTAGCGCAATTATCCTTGTCTACATAACGCACGCATAATAAAGCTGCGCTTTTGAGGAAACAACATGAATTTTATCTGCAATAATAGCAAAATAGCTCGCGTTTTATACCTCTTATCAGAAAATCTCGAAGTTCGTCAGCGCAACATGAAATTAACTTGTTTTCTGTAGCTGGAGATAGGTATGTAGCATTTTTGTTGCAAGTTTTTAAATGTTTCTTTAGAGTTGAATGAATTGTGCTTTCCAGTCAATGAAATATTGGAAATTCCCATTGTCTTTATGATTATCTTTATCATACGATTCCCGAAAGAGAATATTTCACTTGCCCCAAACAAGTATAACATAAAGAATGGACAACATAATCTACCTAGTTGACTTGATTTGTTACTTGTAAAATACATCTACCTTCTCACGAACGGATTCATGCTTCTGAAGATTCTGTGATTTCGCAAGAAAAGTTTGATGTTTTGTGCATTTATCATGTAGGTTAAAAACTCCTCAACCTTCATGACCAGCTGCATTCTTCCAGCTACTGAAACTTTCATTGGCTAAAGATACTGCGGTAGATTTGAGTTTGTAATTATGGAACACCATGTAGTACACACAAAAAGCTTTATTTGCTCTGATGGAATATCTCAAGCACGGATAAGTTGTTTCCCATTTTTTGTTATATTTTCTTTTCTTTTTATCAGATGAAAGACACTGGAAATCTGTGGGATGGATGGAATTTCCAATCAAAATTAATCGTTTTTACTATCAATTTCATGGTCTCTAGCGTATTTAATGAAGTCCAAAGGATCGATATATCTATATGGTACAAATAAAGATGTTGTTGATGTAGCTGGATTTAAAGAGTCAGTGGTTGTTGATTAAACCGGATTTGAAGGGTCAGCGCTGTTGAAGGATCAGCAACTGTTAAATGAATAGCAGCTGTTGAATGATTAGCGGCTGGTGAATGAATGGCTGTGGAATGACACTTATAGTATGCATATTTGAATTCGTTGTTAAATTCTGCATATTTTAGAGAAAAAAAATGAAAATGGTGGTCTATACATACAATTCCAAATGCCATTTTAACTTGACAGTTTATGTAACTGAATATTATGTCACATTGTTAAAATGTATCTACGTCAGCCTTTATAAAAATGATTATGCAGTTCTATATTATGCTCTGTTGTATACCACACGTACACCATACGTATATGGATAAAATAACAATCAATGTATTTTTAATTGTACAAATAATATAAAATATGTTTCATAAACTCACCTTAAAGACTGAGTTGTCTTTCAAAATTGGCGCGAATCGAAATGTCTACTTTTTATTAATAGAGATAATGGATAACATTAATAATATAATCATTTTTTATAATATTTAGCAATTTTTAAATTTCAAATCATAATTAGGCGCCATTTTTTCTGTAGCAAGTTAAAATAAATATTTGCCTTAATATCTTGCCATTTGAGAAGGCGCAGGGAGGCTTGCGCCTGTCCTGTCACAGCCTAGCTACGGGCCTGGCAACATTTAACAAATTTAAAGTGTAATTCTAGAAACATCGTCTACTGGTGCAAACACATCAACGTAAACAATGAGTAGGATATTGTGTTGTTTAGATATTTAAATATTATTGCTAGGTTTACAATTTACTACTATACTACTATATTATGCAAAAGTTTGTGAAATGCTTCAGTGTTTCTATTTGAAATTTTCATTTTCTGTTTTTTATTTAATCAATTTTTTATCAGTTGTTTTTAAATAAACTTTTGCGAATAACCTGTTAACTATATGCCCGGAATTCTCACTATTACCCTTTAATTACCTATAATTTATTATAATATACTTTTGAATAATTCTTAAATAATTAATATAGAATCACGAAACTCATACCAGTCTGATTTGAGTGCTGATAAGAAGATATGGCATTTCGTTATTATTTTAGCTGAAATAAATAGAACACAGTAATAATTATATTAAAATAAATGAATTATATACATAAGTGGCTAGATATTATATATGTAAAACCTGCATACCTAAATATTTTTTGACAATTTTCAAATCAGTAAAAAGTATGAAAATATTTTGATTTCGTGTTTATTATGGATATACATGTAAGTTAAATCAAGATCACATTTGTAATAAAGAAAACATTCTTCCCAAAAAATGTACTGTTATCTCGACAAACTGTACTTTGAAGACCTCGATATATATTGTCGATTTAGCACACTAAACACTAGAACTCTTTTGAACCTACAAAAGAGTAGTTCATAAACATTGTCCATAATTATCTGTATTGTCCATAAACAATTGTCGAGACAATTTCAGACATTCTGTTTAAAAATGTAACACTCTCAATGTAACCAAAACCTTTTCACATATGTATTTATGTTGAATTAAATTTTTAAGAACATTTCTTTTCGAATAATGCAAAGAAGTATGCGTATATAAAGAAGTACAAAGAAGTTTTAAGATATAATTTAAATATATATAGCAATCATTTTAATCCTTGTAAAAGATAACATACATCAAATATTTCACATTAAGAACAATAAGATGAAATTGATAATACTTACGATAGATCTAGTGTTTGTTCAGGCAGGAAATAGGATATTTAATCTTCAGTGCGTTGTAAAAATGAAATTGCACTACGTTGTCAAGATCGAAGAAAGATTATTTTAATTTAATAGAATAGTTCTTCTGAAAGCTCAAGAGTGTTTATTTAATAAATCGATATATGCTTGTTGAATGTGTCTTGAAATTAACATATATTTTTAAATAAAAATGTCAAGTGGTGACAATTTCAGTTATCTGCTAATAGTGAACTTTGTCACATTATGAAAAGTTAATCAATGAGCGTTTTCTAGAAGTGAAATCGTTAGGAGCGCTTTTTTTTACAGGAATATGAAACTTTTGGAATGAACGATTTTTTGTCGCTCCTTAATTTAAAGTGTTAAGCATCAAAACGAATGATACCTATATCTTAAAGCAAATCGATATAGACTAAAATTGTTAAATGAATCGGTAAATTATTACATGAACGAAGAAAGTAAATATTATTTAAGCAAATAACTTTCTTTAAAACTCAAACTAACCATTTTATTGATATATAAATTCAAATTTATTTTAGCGTTTCAATTTGGATACGGACAAAGGCATGTCAGGAATCAGATACGTGACCTAAGTAATTAATTTCTATGGTTACGTTGAACAATTCTGATTTTTATAATGAACGTTCCCTAAAGAGCGACATCAGAATCGTTAACGTTTCCTCTTGTGGAAAGCGCTCTTTGATTCGTTGTTTATACATGAATTTCTGCCTAATTTCTATGAATAATTATACTAGTTAGTAAAAGTTACATTTCATTACGAATATACAATTGTTTTGGACTTCTAAATCCAAATGAATACCTAAAATAAAAAGTGTATTTATTGCGTTATATTTTATTTATTACTTAGACATCATCAAGCTACAAACCAAGCTTCTTTATTTGAAAGATCCACTTATATTATCAACAAAATTAATTAAAACCGAGTCAAATGTGAATTTAACATTTAAACGGCAGTCCTTTATTGCAGAATTATTATGTGACATTGTGTTCTATTACTCAAAAAAGCGATGAGCATAGTTTTACATATGTGCCAATTGTGAACAAATCAATTGATAAATAAATCTAGAGTAGTTAGTGTGGGTAGAGCACAAGCTCGTCACTTGATCATGGCTCCTCCCTTCCCTATCCATGTATTATCCATGTATTATCCATGTATTATAAATCACAATCCTGTACGGCATCAGCCAATAACAGGTCTGCAAAAGTATAAAAAAGACGCATGCGAACTTTGCAGTATGGCAGCCGAAGGGATTCAAAACGAAATTCAATTAAATATGTCGATAAAATGCACATATATGTTGATAACTGTACATATAATATGTGCGTTTTAGTGACAATAACTGTACAGTTATCGACATATATGTGTAATTATATACATATATGTGAATTCTATCGATATATATCATGTACATTTTATAGACATATTTAGGTGAATTTCGTTTTGAACCCCTTCGGCTGCCATATTGCAGCTCATTCTTCTTATGGAGTAATCATACTACAGACTGTCAGTTTTCTGTGCGTTTAAAAGGCAGAGTGGCTTTTTTCACTTTACCCGTGTATTGTCACAATATTCGTGTGACAGTTTGTTTACAGAAAACAAGAGGATATGGATAAACATATGGTATTATTTTTTGTGATTTTTGAAATATCGGAAACTTACTGATTTTGTGTTATGACATTATAGACGCCAATAAAAAACATAGAAAATTGCTTATCAAGATTAAAAAAAAAAAGTTAAATTGTGATAAAAATAAAACATTGTTTTAAATGGATCGTTTTCTTATTTTTTTAATATAAATCATACCTTATTCCTCTACAGTCACTTTCATGAAAACCTTAAATCCTGGTTCACATTACCTACTTGACTTGTACGTGAATAAGCGTACATCAACACTTACGCTTTGCGCAAGTTTGGATGTAACCGGAGTGTAGAGTCACGCAGAAAAGTGCAAATCAGAAAGCTGCGTTTTGGTGTTCACATCTCCTGCGCTTAGCATATGTTGGCGTCTATGGTTCAACATAATACATATAGGATATACTTTAGATATATGTATATCTGCATATGTACTTCCTGGAGCTTTAACAAATGTATATAGAGTTTTAAATTAATGTATTATACATATGTATGTATAATCATTTTCTTCGAAAGATCCAGATTTGTTTGGCTACTGTCTCTCTATATATACACATATAGCGTTATATATTTAAACAAATACGAAACGCTCAGTACAAATATAAATAGTACTCACTCCACATAATATAGTTATCTATATTAACTCAATATGGTTCGAATTCAAAGTAAAAAGAACGTATTGTGTTTAACTTGTCTTAATTAAAGAAAACGAAAAACGTCGATGCTGGATTCAACCCGGAATTGCACGGCGGCGCGAAGAAATAGGCGAATTTAACGGATATTGCGTAATACATTTTTTCTATAGCTTACCAGAATTAAATTCTGTCACTAAAGCTTAATATGCTCTTTTTTCCATTGTGGATCTCACTGTCTGGAGTCACTATAGCTATAGAGATATTAATATTTTTTAATTACACTAGTTAAATTTTCAACAGAAATCGCTTGTTCGGCAGCAGTGAAAACCATATTTGATTAAATAAAAGTAAATTGAAATGTATAAGAGCAATAGATAAATAAATAAGAGTATTTCAAACTTATCTATCTATCCATATCCAATACTTATATATAGAGAGAGGCCAATAAAAACTCAATATCCCGATGCTATGCAGTGTTTATACCATAACATTTCAAGTAGTATTTTTTTGACTGATAAAGGATAATATACTAGTTTGGATTAATTTTAATCGTAATTTAAAAAAATGATCATACGCATAATGAATTAATTTAAACCTTTATATTTGCCATATATAAAGATATAAATATATTTGTTAAGAAGTACTCCACTATATACAATAGGTACAAAACAATATACCACGCTATTGTATATGGTGCACGTCAGGGTGCGCCAGAAGTCACTACCATAAAAAAGGTTATATCAATTCAAGCATTTATTTAATGAAATGTTATATATAAAAGGCTTATATAGACAAATATACAAGCATAGATTTTTATAAATATAGGTACATATCAAAAGATGAAATAGTATCTTGAACAATAAAATTAAACATCAAATGGATCAACCTGGACTCCACCATTGTCGATGCATAATCAAAATCTGCGGAATGTTCTGTCGTGAATTTTACGAAGGAGATCAACATCGAATTCTTAGAAAATATTTCTTATGACTTCTTTCAGGTGGTCTACTGTCGCAGGCCTATGTTCTCTGACACGATGTTTAACGATACCCCAAAGTGCATTATCACATGATGTTAAATCCGGGCTCCTGGGTGGCCAGAGACATGGACCGAAGATATCAACCCATCTTCCGTTGAACTGCTTATTGAGAAAATCTCTTGTTCGAATTGTTGTATGTGGTGTGGCTCCGTCTTGCTGTAAATGGTACGAATATAGAAATCCTTTGTGTTCATGTTCAGGCATAAATTGATCTCGTAGAAGCTCCACATATTGTTCAGAATTTATCATCCCTTCAATGAAATATGGACCAAATAACTGCGTTGCTGACATTTCAGCCCATTAATACCATTAAGTATGGTGAATGCGTCTGTACTTGTTCCCAAAACTGAGGCTTCTCATTCGACCACATAATGACATTGCTATGTTTCGATGACAAATATATGGCAGATTTATCAGAAAATATTATCTTATTTCTCAATCGATCATTATCATATTTTTGAAGAATGAGATTGCAGCATTCAACTCAGTTTTGCAGGTCCAGTGGAGTTAAATATTGGACTTTTGTAGCCTTGAATGGCTTAAGATATAAATCTTTCTTTAAAACACGACGAACAGTAGTTCTTGGTTATATTTTAAGCTGGTCAGCTAGAAAGCATGCCAGAAGATGTTCCTGGATTGTTGAAAAAGCATTATTGTTTAGGGTAATGACTTCTGGCGCACCCTGTAGAGTGTAGTCCACAGTACTCCAACGAGGAAGTCGAAGCAATAATCTTGTCAAATTTGACAAGTGATGCTTTTTTCTCTATTGCCTGCAACACTACAAAAAATTAATGTGTTTCTTCTGCGCTCAAGGCATTTTCGATTATTTGCCAAGACCTCAGAAATTAATCAAACGCCGACAAACATGCAGGAGTGTCTCCAAGCTTGTCCGCACCTCTGCGCTACACGTACCTTTAAGAGCGCAGGTAATGGGAACCGGGCTTAATTTGTGTCAACATTATATAGTATCAAAAATATAATATTTTTTGTTCTTTTAGAGCTCAATTATTAATAATTAAACGCAGATTAAGTTTTTCGATTGGTTAAATGAGATCAAGTGAGATTATTTCAGAAAGATTAATTTAATTATGATACACATTGGGTATTTTAACTTCAATTTAGAAAAACAATAGAAATTATTACAAACAAACTTCAACATAATATATATCGTTATTCATTACGCCCATCGTAAAAAGTAAATCAAAAAGTTTATTTGTAAACAGTTATCAGGGGGTATAGCATATAATACTATATATTAGTAATTATCTATTATTTGAATCTGAAGCTGAATCCATGGATGGCTATATACCCACTAGATATATTAGCAATTATCTAACATTTGAATCCAAAGCTGAATCCGGAGATGGCTTATATACTCTATATTTAAACGCTAATCTGGTATTTGAATCCAAAGTTGAATCTGCAAATGTATAATGAATCTGCAAATGTATAATGAATCTGCAAACGAATCTGGCTTGTTATACACTAGCCATCAAATGTTAGATAATTGTTAATATATATATTAGCAATTATCTAACATTTGAATCCAAAGTTGAATCTGCTGATGGCTTATATGTTTGCGGAAATGGGCATTATTAGGAATTAGTAATAATTCCTAGGTATTATACATTATGACTAGGCATTATACCAGGGATTATGCTTAATACCTAGGTTTTATGTATATTTCCTGCTAATTTTGAACAGGAATTATGCATAATTCCTAACATAATTTTGACAACAAAACCCAGACTGAAAAGTAAATAAAACAAATTTCCAATAATAAATTATTATATTATGTATTAAATATGTATTAATACGTCATAAATGCTTATTACTGCATGTTAGTGAATTGTGGCAGTGACAACTACACAATAGATTATTCTTTCGACATTTAAATCGTTTAGTCTGGCATTGTTCTCCAGAAGTACAATTGCAGCGATTGAAGCCTTGACCTCCAGTTACGTTGTTTTTTGCCACGATTTCTCACAGACTTAAAGATGGATCTTCCTTGACGTCTTCAAGAGTTAGCAGTCTCCTTTTACACACAGTATATTGTTTTTTTTGATAAAACGCCATTTAATCCGCCATATTCCGTTGCTATATGTACTTTGTTCTTTATTTTCTTGACGACGACTGCTAAAACATTTCAAGAGCATGACCGGTTTTTTTCAAATTCTGGAACGAAAACTAATACATCGTCGCCAATTTCAGCTTCGTTGGTAAGCAATTTCTTACTTCGCCTGATCATAGCAGATGCTTGTTGCTTTTGTGCTTGTTGAACGTTTCCTCTTTTTATCTGAACTGTACGTTTTCTTGCTTGATGTCTGTCTGTGCACCCAAATCAGTTTCTGCATTTAAATCAGTCCCAGCATCCAAGTCTGCTTCTATGTTCACATCTGCCTCAGTGTCTACGTCTGCCTCAGCATTCTCTGTTTCTACGCCAACATCAGCCGGTTGATCCAAATTTTCTTCTAAAAGCTCGATAAGTCTGTCTTCAGTTTCAATAGTGTCTCGAATGTGTTTTGGGATGGTAGCAAAGGCGCTTAGGCCAATTTGCGCTGGTTGACCAAATAAAGCTTCATATGGACTGGTTTTTATTCCTCTGTTCAGAGCAGTATTTTTCTAAAACTGGACAAATGAGCAATCGATTGACCAACGTTTTGAGTTGTTTTCTTCCATCCATGTATTGAGCATATCTTGAATGTCACCATTGGATCTTTCAACACTACCCTGAGACTGTCGGTGTCTCGGGCGCCCATGAACTATTTACAATACTGGCCAAACTTCCTTCGGTTCGTGTTATGTATCTGTTATGTTATTATGTTATTACATTATTAACATTGGTAATCACTCGGGCCTTCTTCAACAATCGACAGAAACGATTTGTACGGGGTCCGCGTCTGGAATCGACCAACAGCAGAAGAAAGGACAAAACAAGATCGACTACAGGATTGAGTGACTGCTGGATTGGCA
>JAYRBW010078772.1:0-24174 GCA_036023295.1 Invenusta paracnida | reverse complement strand
GTCTTTGTTCTCGAAATGCGTGGGTGCGTGGGCGGAGGGGGGGGTCTTTGTTCTGGAGTCGCTCCTTCCCTACTACTCTAAATATATTTATAAATATTTTACTTTATTATTATTTAAAAGTGGTGTATTTATTTGTGCAATGGGTCATCGTAGTGAACATATACTGTAACTATACAAAATCTAAGCGTTTCATTAAAAATTGTTTTGTATATTTTATAATCGATTTTATTTATTCTTTACATATGCGTCTATTAAGTATCATTTACATTATAGTACATTTTTTCTGTAATATAGTACAAAACGTGTTTCTATAATAGTGATTATATTGAGAGATTAAGGAATCAATCTTTTCAAAGCATCAATGCTATCCGTCGACTCTTTTTATTTTTTAAATTTCATATTGTTTACAGCTACACAATATGTAAGAGATTAAAGGAATACATGCATGGTACATAAATTAAAAACTATTTAAAAACTGAAATAGCTGTATAGTTTACATTTTGTTCAATATTTCGCACAAAATATTCGCTTACTTTTTGAATGTTGTTATAATAATATAATTTAGCATACGTCCGTCATATATCATGTTTAAACTTTCTGTCTTTAAAAGAGCTTAACCCTTCTTACAAAGATCTCTAAATTTCATCAAATTTCTTGGCTACTTTTCCATTCAGCTTGATAATCACATTAGGCAGTATAACATCCAAATCTTTTAACTAATTCGTCAAACCATCTGGGAGACAAAAATTGAAAGTTTCCTTCTTTTTTTCTTGCCTTATCTTTTTCTCTCTCAAAATCACATTGGCGTTGTATTTCCGTTAGGTTATAAAGGTTGTATCTAAAGCTCTGTTATCAGTCTTTAATATACTATACAGTTGCTACAGTATTGTATTTTGCTTATGTGGATGGCTTTACAGATGGCAGAAGGGCTATGTACATATGTGTGTATGTATGTTTTTGGGGTTGTTTGTGACGCCATTACAATTTGTAGACAAACTTCCTTACATATATATAAATGATTGACAGATAGAGACCATGCGTAGTTAACTCAGATTGCGCATTTTGTGGTATATTTACATATGTATCTAGACATCATTTTCTGGGATATACATTATGTTCATTACAAGAATAATAAATTTACTAATTAAAGTGTATCACAGATCAGAGAGTACAATTCTAGGTTATACGAATTCTTTCTAACTATTGATTTTATTAATTCCATTTTTACTGCTTTGTACTTTTTGCACTCTTATAGTATCTGTAATGAACTATGCATTTACTTTTTTAGTAAGAGAAAACGTTTTTTGATGATTCATTTAATTAAAACAATAGATGTTATTGTATAATAGGATCGTATTGATTGAGGCGAAACAGTCTAAAGTACATAAGGAATAATACTTTTTATCGTCCTATCAGATACCAATATTTTTGCAAGACCCATTTAGGAAAATTCTGCATATTTTTAATATTTATAGTTTAAAATAGCTACGAATTTCCTGTATATTGATTTGGAAAATTATACTCCTTTGATTTTAAATAATATAAAAGTAATAAATTATTTTTAAAAACATGAGCTTATTACAAATTTCCTGGTTTAACCTACAAATATATTCCATCCTGTTTAATAGGCAATAAGATTTCAATATTTATTTGTGAAAATTGTTGTGTCATCATCTCTCTAAGTTCTTATAACTTTATTGTTACACCTGATGTCTTACTGATACTAACAAGCATACAAATAAAAGACAAGGTAGATATTATACAACTGACTCTTTGACATTCAGCCTTTAAACGTCAATAACCATTATCATGGTGAGATTCTTTAGACAAAGTGGTCTATAAAAACAGCCTATAAATAATAATATTTCATTAAATATCTGGTCTACGACTAATAATTTAACTATAATGTCATAGTCATCGAAAGCTATAGGATTTACATTTTTAAATTTAAGCTAGCTGATTTTAATTATTTCCTTCGAAAGTCTCGTGATTTGAATCTCGCAAATAGTGCCTTATGGTTGGATGTTTATCTTATTCCGTCTACGAAGATGCGGCCATATTGAATGCCCTTCTCTTTGCTGTTACTCCCAACTTGTATTAACAGTATCGATCCGTCATCCGGACCAACCTTCCGTCCTCATTGAAGGTGTCCTCTATCGGGCCAACTATTTGGGGAGCACACAGCTCCTTTCCGAGGGGAAGCCCTCCAAGGTCACTCGAATGATGCAGGCCCAGGAGGCAGTGGGAAGGATTAAGGTCAGTCTCTCACTCTACTACCTTCTCTATCTATAATAGGCGTTATGTTTTCTAACTTTATCTAAGTATGAAACTTAATTTCGTTTCTCATTTTTCATAACGCGGAGGTGAAAGGGGAGGGAGGTACAGTCTTATCACAAATGGTAGTTTGGTTACAAATTTATGTATTAAGCTTTCTGTGAACTTTGAGGGTTTACAGTAAAATCTGTGTCGTTTTATGCATAAATATTACAAAATTTTTATTGTATAGAATTATTTCTTATTTTAATAATTATTATTATTGTGTGAAACAGTGTCCAATTTAACAATATTATTTCACGTAGTGTCTGTATAACAATATGTTTTATTATACATATACTAACTATTTTTTTGTTGATTTAGACTTATTATAGTAATGTCATATTTATCATAAACCAAATATATTTTTCAATATTCTTCACCTAAGATTATAATCATTGAAAATGTTGTGATGTCATTAAGAAGTATTATTTCACGAAATAGAATATCGTATAAAATTAGCATGTATGTGTCATTGCTTGTTCATATTTCTATTTATCGGATTGAGATGCATACTTTCGTTCAAGATACATACATAGTTCTTAAACATGATCAGCACGGGTAGATGTATTTTAATTTTTTTATTAACCTCTTACTAATATTTCACTATTTTTAAGGTATCATTTATTACAAAAATGTCAGTATGCTTTCAGTAAAGTCCTTTGCGTCCATATCAATAAACCCCTTGTCAGTGAAATGGCACTAGACCTATAATACGCCATATTAGTAACTTTCTTGGGTTTAATCTTACATTGATTACCTATGGGTGGGTACTTTACACAGCTGGTATTAATTAATTTTAGTAAATCTAAGTAACAAATCCTTGTAAATTCTGTAAAATCATGTAAACTGAGTGGGTGGGTCGTTGGGTTATGTTTCTATTTATTACCATGACACTATGCACTGTTAACTTCTCTATCCTAAACTAGCTGAATATAGTAGCTTAGTGTTATTAGGCATGTATGTATTAATACATACATGCCTAATGCATTATATAAGTGTAAGAACTAATTATATACATCCGTTTTCCGGCTGCCCCAATTAATGCTAGACTTCTGACTTCCTAGTTTGGCTCTATACTGTACCTATAGTATACTATATCCTTCATTGATAAGATTTTTCACTGATGCTGATAGTTGTGCAAAACACTCCCAGTGATCGATAATAATTAGTGCTCGCGTGCGTTCAGAATTCACTGTGATTTAAATATTCTCACAGCTATATAAAAATTCTTTAGACAGGAAATTTAGTTCAAATAGTCTGCACCACACCTATTGACATTAATAGTTTTTGTATTTATTATCTTTTTGATGCGTTTTTAGGTACATTAATTTTCTTATTTATGACAAGTATCACAATTATAGTTATACATAAATAATGGATCAATACAATTAGTCAGGATGACTATTTTCAAGTTTATTTAGATTGAATTTAATTTTTTAATATTTACAAATAAGAATATTATTTTTTATTGGATTGTAATGTGTTTTATTGTGTAAAAGTATAGATGCGTTAATGTTAAATAATTAATTCTAGAATTGCAGTTCAGCCTATCTCTAATTGCAATCTTTATACAGTTGTATTATTTTGATAGTTGGGATGTTCCTCAGGTTATATTCAATAAGGGTTACGTTGGCAACAGCTGAACTATCATATTATGATAGTTTTCAGTCCCTTACAATATTTAGGTTTACATGAAAACGATTAAAAAAAGCTTTCTTTTTATAATTATTTTACCTGATAACTTGCTACATTTTTTAAGTATATAAAATTGAATTTAGAATAGTTATTAAGTATCTCGTTAATGGTTTTATCTTTTCTAATTATGTTACATTTATCTCTTTAAAAATGTCACTTTATTTTAACATTTTTCATTTCTTAGTTAATTTTATCGTTTCTTTTTAGTAATCTTTTAATATCTACCTTTTTTCTATTCTAGTATTCGGTAAGTGAAGGTTGCTATATACAATGACTGCCACACATTTATATTTTTGTTTGTGCGTTTCTTTTTACCCCAGTTATTTACTTGTTTACTTATTACTTATATGAATATGTTTTCTAGACGTGTTTCTACAAAAATCTGCAACTGTCTTTTTGCATTATACTGATGACTTATTATAATATTTGGTTACATTTGGAACCTTTGTGCGTTGCTTTGTTTAGTATCGTGCAATATATATACATGTATTTACCTTTGCCTTAAATTTAGATTCATTTTGTGCAATATTATAGAAGAATTTGTGTGTTCTATTTGCAGTATTTTACAAGGAAGCAAATTAATATTACAACTTTGATTTCACGCTTTAAATACTTTAGAAACATTATATTGAAGTAAATACTTTTATTTTAGTATCTAAATATATTTTCATCTTACTAAACAGTATTATTAAAATGGAATTTGTTTACTCTAACAAAAATCTACTTTTATAACTCAATGCTTAGTTACAATTGGTATATATACCTACTTGACATTTATAATAATTAATTTAAATATATAATAATTATTAATATTGATTGTCATAAAGATTTATTAACACTACTCATATATTACTTATCGATCCATTATAATCTTTACTGAAAAGAGCATTTGAACTATAGATATATTTTTTAATATTCCTTGTATGGAATTACAAATGTTTGGGAATAATGATTATTAAATTAATATTTATGCTGATATGGGTTTACCTACAATCAATATTGCCGTGAATATGGAAAATTATAAGCATTTAATTGCATATTTTGTGAACTTGTTATATTCCTGCTAATTTTTGCGCCTTTTTATTTCCTTTTCCTTTATCACCCTCAATCTAATTGCCTTGCATTGTGTGTGTATTATTTTGATACTTTACCAGGCTCTTGGCACCCAAGGCAGATCCGACGAGGTAGCTATATATCATTGATTAGATATTTTCTTGTGTGTTGTTCGTCCTTTTAGAATCTGGTGATTTGCAGAAATGGGTTCATTTATCTTTTTTTTTCCTTAAAAGCTATAAACTGATAAGTGATTTTACAAACGTTCTTTTTTGTAACTACAATTACTTCAAATATTATGTTATTTTACTTATTTTTTGGCAATTTGGAAAAGAAATCACTAAAAAAACTCATTTGTGTGCTCACCAGATATTTTCTTTCATCGCTGTGTGTTCATTATTTTATACTAGATTACTCAGTGTTGTTTGCTTTGTAGCATGTTTGCATATATGCTGTTTTTTAAATAGTAGAATAATGGTACTGTACATTTGTGCAGGTTTGTTCATGTTGTCCAGTTCATAATAAAGAATTATGGGGACTCCGAGTCTCTACTCGTACTGTTCACTTTTATCCGTTATATTCACTTGTCCTACTTTACTTTCTTAGTTTGGTTTAGCTTCGCTGTTACCTTTTTTATTCGGTTTTAAAAATTGTTTAGTGGGATTTTCGTACAAATTTTTTTAAATTAGTGTTTCATTTCAAATATATAAATTTTATTTTATTTTATGCTGTATTAGCTTACTACTTTTGTTGTATTAATGAATTTTTAATGGCTAGATAATGCGTTCAGAAAGTCACTCCGCAATGATTTAACATTAAATTGCTGATATCATGAGTTATATACAGTGTGTCTCATAAGTCCCTACGGAGTTTGTTTGTTTGTATGTATTTGCAATGTTAGAGGTCAACCAATGAAACAAAATATCAGTAAAACAACCAATAATACAGTTTATTTGTAATAATAATACAGTTTTATCCTTGGGTTGTCATTTTAATTGCTCTGTAAATAAATGAGACAGATAAATAATAAGCTCCGTAGGGACTTTTGAGACACAAATCGTCTTAATGTGTGTTAGTCATCACTTTCAACACGTCATGTTTTGAGTTCTCATATTTGTAGCAACGTTGCTTAGTTTCTGTCTATAAATACGCATGTTTTATTTAATTTTCTGTTATTGAGCTATTAGTGTAGAGCGACTTTCTGAACGCATTGTTTCTCCATTCAGTTTATACTCATTTTTATTTATGCCGTTTCATGTTATTCACAGATTATTGCTTTCATTATTTTAATTTTTATCTTCGTATATTGTATACTACTTTTTTAGAATTCAATAGTATAGCTATGTCTATTTCAATATTTTGTAATTTCTAAAAAGTGCACTTTTGCCTGAAATCGTTATGCATAGGGACTAACCATAAAGTACGTACACAGACAAGGTGGGGAAGGGGTAGATGAAAAGTGTACAGGGGGTAAAGGTTGAAAAGTGTACGTACGCTCTTATACAAATTTTAGCGTACCTTTTTTACCAGTACCTAGCTAGTAAATAAAATATAAATTCCACGATATTCAATATCACTGCATTGATATTTGATTTACTATTGATATTGAAATTATAGTTCTACAAATTTTCCTATAATTATAATTATTAAATTGAATTTCAACTACGTAAGCTTATTTTCTGGGGGGGGGGGAGGATCGTACAGGTGCATACATAGGTAAATTGGTATAATGACTGTGTACGTACTTTATGGATGATCCCATATTTTAATTTTTTAAGTGTACTATTTCAACTCAGGAAGTGATTTTATTCATGTTGAATAAATTTAGGATAAAATGCTAATAATAAAGGAAGAGATCTACATGATCAGTCTATCATCCAATTTGTTGTATACATACTTCACTCTAGTATATTCGTATTTCGTGTCTATATTTGCTTTTTGTTTGTATGTTTGTTATTAGCATGTAACTTTTAATAATATTTGTATTACTTTATAGTTCTTGTCAGTTACATGTGATTATATCTGTTTACATTTATCTTTGTCTTTGATAATGCTATCGAAGTATAAAATAGCGAAATATTTTAGCTAATATACTGATCGTGTAAAAATCATCCTTTATTTTTCACTTTTTGTCTAAAATTTAAATTTTAGATTGAAATGAATTTTAGATTGTTTTGGTAAAATATGAACTAAATACTGGTTTAAGGAAATATATATATTTTATTAGTTCCTTTTAAAATTTGGTACTTTGGAAATATTATTCAATATTAATTAAAAAATTACAAAAGGTGTGTGTTTATTATGTATGCAAATTTAAATGTGTATTTATTTAGTTTTCAATTTAATTATAAACTGTGAGCATTACAACGTATATAGAATGTAGAAATTTAAATGCAAAATCTTTCCACTAATAGCTTTTTTACTATTTTTTTCTGTCCAGGCCCCTCTTGGTGAAAGTCAACCCAGTGTGGCTGTTGACTTGTTTGTATCTTCCGAGAAACTTATGGTTCTCAACACAAATCTACAGGTAGGCTTTAGCTGTATAATATTATGACTAGGAAGAAGGTCAAGTCAATTTAATTTGTATTCAGAAAGAAACGGGATATTAGTGAATTACAAATAATTTGTCGTTTAAAATCCTTATTTATAACAGTACTTAGATAACAAATATTAATTTAAACAAAAATTCAGTATATTTTGCACTTTATCAAAAACTATTTTAACTTTATTTGCCTCTTTTTATGATGTTTCATTAATTTTAAGATCTGTATTACTTCCTAAATTTAATTTGCTTGCAAAAGTTTGATGGCAGGATTTATCTTAGTTTATATTTTTTAATATAAAGAAAATCCATGTAGATGATTTCTTAGTTTGCAAATTGATTGCAGGAGATTCTTATGGACCATCCACTAAACACAATCTCCTACATCGCCGATATCGGTGATATTCTGGTGCTAATGGCCCGTCGACGCATGACACCGCCCTCAACTGCTGTTGGAACCGACGAGGACACAGGTGGTGTGACGGCGGCATCAGCTATCACAAGTAGCAATGGTTTCGTTCGTCCTGGTGGGCCCCCCTCGTTGGCGGACAAGAATCGCCGACAGACAAAAATCATCTGCCACGTCTTCGAAAGTGATGAGGTGAATTAATAGGATACTAATTTATGTGTTACTTATCAATATAATAATGTTGCTTTGTGTATGCTTCTAGAATGGTATATTATAAATACTTGTTTATGAGATTGGAAATACAACATTGTTAAATATCAAATCGCATCATAATTTAATTTTGCGCCAGTGTTTCAAAAGTTATACGTAAATTATTCGTATTAAAATATACGTATTACTTTAAAGTAGTATACTGATATTTAGAAGTATACATTTTATAATGTTTTGATGTAGGTAGTAAATTATTTTTTATATTACAGTTTATTAAATAAATCTGACAAATTGACATCTGAATGTTGAATTGATGCAGACTCAAATTGATATCTATTTGAACTTTAACCCAGATAAGCTCCCAGTTGACAAAAACTCCATAGTCATTGGCTTGACAGACTGGCTTGAAAGTAAAAATTTACTCTGTCAAAAGCAAGCTGGATTCCGCTTATTTCATTCCACTGAAGATCAAATAGCTACAAATTACAATTACCCAGCAAATCAATGATGGATTTCATAAAAAACCTGCAACCAGATTTTTGCTCACACTCTTCGACTTCAGTCCTGCATTTGACAAAGACTGGCGACGAGGCCTTATTTTGAAACTCAACAGACTTGGTGCAGCATAGTGTTTAACAAAATGGCTTAATAATTTTCTCTCAGAGCGACACTGCCAAGGGCTTTTTAACGACACACCCAGCAAATTTTCTCTTTAGAGATGACCTCCCTCAAGGATCTTCACTTTCCCCACTTCTCTTCATTGTCTACATAAATGACCTAACAAGAGAATTAAATCAAATAGGTGGAGTTAGAGTCTCTCTTTTCGCCAATGCCCTAGCTGTTCTTATCAGTTGGAAAACTCTCCAAGAAGCAAAGATCCAAACAAAGAAAGTAACTGAAAAGATCAGCAACTGGGGAAAAAATGGAAATATATCATTGCCTTTAAAAAGACTGAAGTTTGCGCTCTCAGAGAGGATCCTAGAGATGTACAATTTGCAAAAAATCTTCAACTAACATTAATGGCACCCAAGCTCCAACTACGCCAAAACCTAGATTCTTGGGTATTAACTTTGACAGATTAATCCACTTTACTGTACACTTAAACAAGAAGACCCAATTAACCAAAGCTAAAATACGACTACTCCAAGCCTTTCTGGTATAACTTGGGGCTGTCACAAAGCTACGCTTAGGGCCCTCTATCTTACACACATCAGGTCCAGTCTAGAGTATGCAGGAGTCAGGTGCTTGGCTCCCTTCCATAGGACCTACACCCTAAATAACAAAGTTTGTCAATTGTCTAAAAAAAAATAGGCTCAAATCCATCTATAGTTGGCGTGAGAGAGGAAAACACATCGCTGGAGGATGAGAACCTCTTCCAATACCTCCTCTTGACCCACCTTGGAAAGACATAATGATCATTTACAACTATGAAGCAGAAAAAGTACCACGTATAGCTCCTCTTGAAATCCGCAAGAAAGTGGCTGAATATATGGTCTCTCAACTACCTCCCCTTGATGTCTGTGCTTGGTCGGATGGCAGTGTGATATCCGACCGATCAATTCTTATCAGTGATAAAGAATATTTAATATTATGTTAGTCCTAATAATCTTTTTAATTATAAAAAGCGTAATATTAATTTTGTTCAAAATCTATGCTTTTTAATTTATAATAAGCTTTAGCTGTATATTTGTACTTTTACCGTTGACTTATCAATTATGACGTATTTAATTTTGAAAGACTGCGTTACCTGTGTTTTATTTTGCTACTAACTGTCTCCTCTTTCTATTTATTAGATTTTTAGAATACAGTAATAGCATTGCTTTTTACAGATGCCCTTCTGCAAAGTACACACAGCCTAGTTTACATTCCATTGATGTTAACTTTTACGGATATCATCAGTTTTTTTTGGGGGGAGGGGGGATTGACGCAAAGTAAATATTTTCAATTAATTTAATAACCTGCTTAGTTCAGCAGTGTAGAGAGGAATGTAGTGATAATACTCTTATCGATTGATTTTTAAAAACGGATCAGTAATTCTCTGATCACTCAACTGTTTTGATTGATTCATCACTACTCACTAGCAAACATCCACTAAAGGCTTAATCCCTACATCGCTTTTCAGTTTTGTATGTTTGTGCTGTTGTTGCTATTAATTATAGTATACAAATTTGATTATCGAGTTAAATTCCTCAATGTGGCGAAGTGAAGCGTGTGCAACAAGCAACCCTAGTTTTTTTGCCTGCCGCTTTCTCATCAATCAACCACTCAATCAAAGTTAAAAGATGCTGTTACTACTATTATTAATTTGTACCTATCAAAAAGGCGGTGTGTGGTATGCTTCGGGCAATTGAAGCAACTCACATCCAGTCACTTTTTTGAAGACAAAGATTGGGTGACTCTTTTGTTGCATTCATTCGTGACTTCTAGTTGACTGGTTTTTCCTAACTTTTCTATACCCTCAATCCAATGGCGGCTTCCAGAGGTTTTAATCCGGACTGATTGTTGTACTGCTCAACTACTGTGTTAAAGAATGAGCTACGGCAGCCAAATGATGCTTTAATTCAAATAAGTAGAAGGTATATGACGTCAGAATAGGGGAGGGGGATGGCTCTGATGTAACCACGACCGATCGATTACACCAACTGTGGGCGTCGGTGCGTATGATCAAGTGCCAAATAGGTGTGGAGCAGTGGATGGATTGAGAAATTCTGAACACAATTCAGTCACTTTCTGACCGTTCATTGAAGATATATTCGTGGTCATTATCATAACCTTCTTTGAGTGAACCACGCTTAGTCGACCTCTTAAAAAATGACCTACTTGAACTCATTTAATCATTCTGAATGATACGGTGGAATTGGTAGTTGGTTAAATCCATCGCTCTTTCTCTTTCTTTATTCTCTCTTTCCAATTTGGGATTGGCTAAGCAGAGATGGAAACTAGCCAGCCAGCTTGTTCTGCTGTTTTTCTCTTAACAAGCTCGTGTGTGTGTTTGCTTTCTTACTTACCTTCCCCACTAGTTAAACAGCTGGTTGGCTACTGTGTCTATTCTAGCTGTATGTAGTTGACACTCGCGATCATCTTGAGAACATCTCTTTCGCCAGGTGAAGTGCTCGGAGGGAGGATAATTAAAATAGATAGCTCTTGAGTTCCTTGCCTCAACCTCTTCAAACAACTGTGAAAAACTTTAAAAAAATTGTTCATCAAACTAAGAAGTAAACAGAAATCCATCGACAAAGATATATAGAGACACTCGCCATTTTGTCGAGTTGCATAAATTCATCAAGAACCGCAAGAAGTTATCAACATGGTGTGTCTTGGTGACACAATCTCAATGGTAACATCCCGATTATTAGGTGACGATAGCGACAGTGGCTGTGAGTCCAATTTCTGTTACCATGGTAATGAATTAAATCATCATCAGCGACGGTGGAGGCGGTTTACCCGCGCGTTAGACAGTAGTGGTGGTAATGTGGATGATCCTGCGGTGTACTGTCTGCCGCCGCATTCATCATCATCGACTGGGGTAGGGGGAGCCCCCTCCTTTGGTTACCGATGTCAGACAGATCGGGGTGACACTGGCCCCTACACAATCCTCCCCACCTATGAGATCCCCTATCCCGAAGAGGAGACTGCTGTGCTCAGAGAAGCCACACTTGAGGTGGGTGATAATATGAGGTGTGATCTAGATACCAGCCGACAGGCCAACTACCCAAATTGTTTGTTTTCTTGATATCCTTCTAAAGTGGTTATTTCAATGAACATTGAATGGAACCGTGTTTTGTAGTAAAAGTCTGAACAATATTCATTCTAACGAGTATACTATATATAATATATCGTTACATGAAAAGGAAAGATGTTCTATTCCTATATTAAAGTAAATTAGTGTGATACCTGTGCATCTAAATTTTATTGCATATTACAATTTTCTTTAAATTGAGTTTGGTCTCATTTGTATGCTATGACAACGTAGGTTATTCATGTTGTAATGGCGTTAGATTTTCTTACTTCAGTCCTCTTGACTTTGTAATAAAAATACGTATGCTACTTAAAATTTTAGTTAGACGATTAATAAAGCGACATTCGATAAAGCGATATATTCCAATGTCATTTGGTGCACTACCTACACGACATGCGTGTCATCACTCATTTTCGCATGTCATTTTTAACAATGTTTAATTGAAATTCGGTATAAATAACTATTTTCCTCTTTTTAAATAACTAATTCACATCACATAACAAGTATTTTAATCTGTACAAAATGATGCACTGAAATAAATATTAATCATGATAACAATATTTCGGAGAATATATTATCATTTTTAATGTTTTTTGTATGATAGTAATTTATATTTGTTTGGAATATATAGTCAGGAAAAATTTATATCAAATCTAATTTCTTTTAATGAATAATTATTATTTTTATACGAAATCACATTTTACTTATAGAAAGTATAATTTAGCAATCCACAAGTTGAATGTTAAATTTTCACATTTCCCCGAATACCCTCGAGTTTCTCGCATTTTATAAATATTATGTGTTATAATAATAACACAGTAGTTTAATAATTTTAACTGTAGTAATGTTTCTGCTCCCGATTATTGATAAATTTAGGAATGTACTGATTTCTCTTTCCATTTTCAGTTATTCCTTGTATCTCAAATTCTTATATTTAATTATATTTTACCAAATATTTATTTCTGAAGACTTTTCCAGAAACATATTTGTAAATATTTTGTTATTAATGCGTTACTTTTGAAAGTAAAACATCTGCTGTAACGTTACAGTTTTATTATTTAGCGTGTGGAACGATATCTCACAAATTTTGTTGTTTGAATTTAAGGTGAAAGATACTCATTTTAAATTATTATACATTAAAATGAATTGATACAATGTAGTCATTATTTCGTCAAAAATATTGTAATTTTTCTCAGACATGTTCTATTTTAACTTTTTATTAGCATGAATATTAGCAAATGTTCTTAATCTATTCATTCAATACAATTGTGTCCTACAAATAATGTACATATCAATTTTAGTCTGGTTAAATTGTTAGACTGTGAGCATATTTTTTATCTGAGTTCATATTTAATGTGATTCCTATTGGGCAAATTTCATTATAGCTAAGTGAAAGTCTTACACAGAATATATCAGGATATCTTATAATTTAGAAATACTTTTATTACTCACATTAGATAATATTTCTCTACAAAGCCTTGTGTCACACTGCGGGAGAAGTCTACAGCAAAGATTGTCTATATATTTCCATACCTCCTTATTATGTGTATACGAGTATTCGTGACGTCTCGAACCTTGCATGTATTAAATGTTTTTCTCCACACAAAAGTTGTTTACTCTGCTCATTATAATTTTAATCAATGCTATTTTTGAACTTTAAGTCTATACTTCTTTGTCTATATTATACCTGTGCCGCAAAAGGTTTCTAATAACTTTCGTATAGCGTTGAAAATAGTTTTTAAAGATAATTCACACGTACCGAATAACAAAATAAAATGAATGTGTTATAAACCTTATACAATACAACATTTTGGTTTTGTTTCTTATTTTTAGTTTTGTATTAAAAATTAGAACAATATTTTATTTCGCAATGGTTTCGCTATTATTATGTATATTCCTAATTTTTGTATAAATTGATTGTTCGCATCAGTGAAACATTTAAATACTATTCTTTTATCTTGCATTCACATAATAATATTACATATTTATTTCACCTACTTCATATTTAGTTTCCTAATATAATTAAAATTGCGTAATACTAATTGTCTAAAAAGAATTATTTTAGTTGATGCATGCATGCGATGCCTTGAATTTGTTATTTTTACATTTGAAATATCACACCTTGAAAGGCATAAGCATATATTGCCAGCTTTATATTATGTGATATATACGAAGCATTTTTTTACTGTTACATGCTTTTTATAATTTCAGTGATGCCATAAGAATTATCTTGGAACATTTTCTTTACAATTATAAAGATTTAAATAAAGATTTTATCATCAAGATCAGTCATACCTATCATAATGATAATAAAACGTTTTTTAGCTTCATTGTATTATAATCGGGAGATAATGATCTCTCTCTCATCAAAATGTTTTATAATCATATTATCGCTAATTGTACCGCGAATAAAAGATTTCATTCCATTTAATAATAATTTATTATCGTAAATTTAAGCAGAACGGCTAATTCATTATGAAACATTCCGTTTTTTGTGCACTCCTGGAGCCATCAATTATGATTTAGAAATGACGTTTCCCCTCTTCATTATTAAGCGCCTGTATTGACATAGAATTAATCGATGCTCCAGCGGTATACTACCATGGTGTTAATTTTATTTATATTATCTCATCATATAGAGTACAACTAGTTTGCCCTTTTACTTGACTCTCAGGTAACTTCACTTGGGCCCACAGTGTTAAAACTATTTTTTGTAGCTTACGGTATATTATATGGATGGGATGAGAATCAAAGCAATATGCTATTTAGATCTGCTTGCCTTATACATTATTTATTATAAATTCATAATAATATGTCTGTGAAGTTTTTCATGCCACCAGAAAGTGTATAGCTATATGATTATATTATATATAGCAACATATTTTTATATTTGGAAAATAGTTTTTTTTTCTTTTTCACCTTGTTATGCATACACTTTGTTTAGTTGAACTATCGTTGTACTAAATTGTGTTGACAAAAATTGTGTTTATTGATGGATCCAGAATTCAATAAATAAGGGAATTTTAATTTAATATAGTAGTGCATGCATATAACTTTACTTCCTATATGTTTAACTCAACACTGTATTATTGATAAAGTACAGATGTATGCGTACCCACACTTATCTAAATTTTCAAGATATAATGCAAACAAGAATATAATAAGCGCACAAATATTAACAAACTTCCAGTCATACAAACATGAATATATATGATATTGAAACTGTCTAGATTTCTATCTAACGGGGATGTTTTATTTTAAAATTGGTTTCTAGAAAAAAAATTTGCCAGAACCTTTTGTAAAAACCCTTTAAAAATAATTTATTCTTTCACTACTTAAAAGAAATATTAATAAATTTAAAATTTCAATTATAGACAAATTCTTAATTGTTTTTATAATCAAAAAAATTATATTATAGGATAACAATTAATTTTCAAAAATATATCATCAGCGATAGCATCAAAATTATAGTCTCAAATGTAATTTTTATAGTTTCTGTTAAAAATATATAATATATTTTGCTTAGTAAATTATAGACTTACAATAAAATGTCGCCTTTTATTATACATTGGCAGCACTTATATGTTAATCCGTTTACTAAAATCGATTTTAATACTTTTAACACTTTTTTTCGTGCTTTGTTTGTAGACTTATTCACGGCAATTTTAACTCCTTTCAGCTCTCTTCACAATTCCCTGAGCTCCTGTTTCTACATATATACCACTAAATAAATATAATATACCCACACACACACACCTACCTTATAATCTTTAATGATATACAGTAGTTATTCCAATCGAGTTGTCCAAGGATGTAGGCTTTCATACTACCTCTACTTTATATTTTCATTCCAGTTTATTTCCCTTTTTTAACTTTTTTTCTATAGTGTGCTATTATTTACCTACTACTGTATAATATAACTAACGCTTCATCACAATCCGTAGGAGCAGCAAACCGTATACAGTTCAATTCCTCCATAATAAGTGGTATTCTTTGGCGGTCTTTATTGAGTTTATCTCCTCACAAGGGCGTTGGTATAAATATAATAGTCACAACATTCTCTTTTCCATGGTCTATCAATATTATAATTGTGGTATCCCTTAAAAAAATTAAACATTCCCTTTTTTCCAGTTTTACTCCATTTTACAGACCTCGCTATGTGGGTGTTAGTTTTCATAATTTTGTTAGGGAGAATATTTTCCCCTCGTTTTTGCTTGGAAATTAGACAAACATATTTTAGAAGGAAATAAAGGCTAAATTTTTAGAAGAGAAAAGTGGTCATTATTCTACGCTCGTTTTGATGATATAGGAGCTAGGTAAATTTAAACCGTTTTTCATTTTCTGATGAATGATCAAAGACGCTTAGATGTCTTTTAAAATGAAATGGGATATATTTAAATGCTGATAGCTATAGTTTTTATTAAATTTACATGAATTTTACCATTAAGATTGCCGACATTTTGCACTCCGTGTTTGAACAGCAGAATGTATGTAATATACCTATAATGATGAATTATTTATTGTCATCAGCAATGTAATGTGAACTAAACAATCTGAATATATTTATTTCATAGATCAAAAATTGACCATGACAGCTTCCTTACCCACTTTCATTGAGCTGTATTGCAATTAGCTTTTGTCAAAAACGTATCGTTTATACCGGAGAATCATATTTTGACATAAACATAATTGATTCTTTATTTGATGTTTTACAGGGTAATTTTATCTACTTTTCAGAAATATAGCTGCCAATTAATTGTTTTCTAATCTTATTTTAGTTAAATTAAATTAGTTAACGTTTATGCATAGTAGTATTCTTGTATTATCGTTACTAATGCAAAATATTAGTTTCGTGTTTTACTTCGCCTTATAAAATATATGCATATTTTTAGTTGACGTATTTGTTAATCCAATTATTTTCTAGGCACGTTTTATTATCTCTATTTTATTAGTCTCCACAAGTAATTTACATGACATTAATGGATATTACAGGTTTTTATTTGGTTGGATTCAATCGATTCCTGATATACCATATTATTATATGTAAACTGTTTACCTTTATGTTGTATCTTGATCATATTATTTTAAGAAATCGATATTTTTCTGATTATTATTATTGTTTATGAACGACGAAAGAAAGAGTGATACCTTTATGGATACATTGGTAGGTAAGTAATAATAATGATAATAAATACATCCAAGAGAAGCGGAATTCGCAAGGAGTGCGTTCATTTCAATCACTATGTGCAGGCGTGCATTATATACTTAACTATCGAATGGTGAAAATGGAGATCACATCCTATATATATACCCATCAAAGACTTAGTGGAACAGAGAATGAGAAATGGTCGACTCGTTTTATGATTTACCTCATACCTGTCTCTGAGTATCACTGTCACTAATTATCGTCTTTTATTTTCTTTATTTTTCTTTATCAATTTAACTTTCTTCTTCGCTATACGAATGTTCAGAGTTCATCCCACTTCTTCTGATTTTAGATGGATGACATATTTTTAGTTAATAATTTTAAATCAGCAGGGATAATCATAGTAATAAAGATTACACCTCGTATTTAGCACTATTCTGTTTGTTTTAAAAGTTGAGCTTATTTTGTCGAATTCAAATCTGTTATTTCGTTTTAAAATATGTCTGCTTTGCTGTATGTAAATTTGTTTGTAAATTTTAATTTAAAGCTGGATAACATACATTGATTTTTGAGCAGTTTAGTCTTGATTGATATAGAAAATATGTTTATATAGTTGTATTTTTTCTCATTGCATAAGAATTTCTGATTAAAAATAAAATCAATTTGGTTAAAGTTTCAAACTTGTATTTATTTGGTTAAGACTATCCAATTTGTAATTTTTCAATTATATGCACAAATTTGTTTTAACTAATTTTTATGTTATATACCTTATACGCAACTAATACAGTGTTGTTTTTCTTTTTCTGATGCAAAATTTTTGACGACAATTTATACAGACGAAATTAGTATTACAATAACTAAACGGTATACTATAGTCAATGCAAATATGTATGTATAAAACATTTCAGCTGTATTATTCACTTTATGGTTTTTTGTAAATATCCATAATCATGAATTTTTAATTACTCACAAAATTGAAAAATTGAAAAAATAATGCTTATAACGCTTGAGTTCGTTTAGTTTTGATATCGGGAGAGGGTATTACATAATTCCTGTACCAGAGGGAGATAGAAAGTAGATATTTTTATAGAAGAGGTCTGTTATCCTCTGTTCCTTACATAATTGATAAAATAATTGATAAAAATGTCCAGACAACATTTGTAAGTTGTTAATCCACTTTAACTAATTGGTCATGTCACGATCTTGACATTGATGTGCATTTGACTAGAGAAAGCTAACTAAATTGTTCCTTTTTGATTGATGCCTATTTTAAATAGGTGGTACAACTTTCTTCCGAATGATACAGCACTGTGATACTCTAGTTATCGTAAAATTATATAATTATCTTCCTTTAAGAACGCATTGTAATTAGCTTCCTTTCATGTTATATAATATATTCTGGTTCAATTATTTCATTATTTGAGACTGTTGCTGAAACGAAATATCGTTACATATTTGTTACTTGTATATTCTTTATACGAATTTTTATTTCCATTGTACGTATTATTAAAAGTAGTTGTGTATACTGCAATAATCGCTCAATGATATTACGTTATAATTAATGCAAATTCTTTTTATACTATGCACATACTTACATAGTATTTTAAATTAATTAGCATGTCTGTTATAAATATTTTAGTCTGTATTTTTTAAACTAACAATTTCAGTTAAAAGCCACAAAGTACTCACAAAATTAACATCTGTTAATATGGTATAGCAATAATACTTCGCATTAGGTATAATTCTGGGATATCAGAAACTTTTTTAAAGTAGTCAAAACTGCTTTTTAATTTTGAACTTTTTCCATCAAATCAGTTTAATTGAAATACTTTTTTAAGATTATAAATCGATTACAGGACCTTGGCATATTTCAATTTGCCAATTATTGATATTTTTACATGAGCTTGAACTCAGACTTTCTGAAACTGCCAGGAAACATTTCCCAAAGTCAACAATAATAGAAGAGGGTCTTCTTTGGGAATTCTGTCTGACTTACCAACAAGTACTCGTATATAGGAGATTAGAAAATAGTAGTACCAAGTACTACAGCCTTGAAGATTTAGACATCATTTTAGCAATGCCATAAATCCACTTGTGTAGCTAGGCTGCACTAGTAGGGTGTTTTTACGGGACATATTGCCGCCGCAGTAGCCTCGACGCTACAGGCGTCCCCACGCGGCTTTGCTGAGAGAAAAGCAACAGCACCGCACGCCATTCCAGCGAGCTTTCGTGTTCCAGAGGGGAAAGAACCTTGACGGTTCGGATTTTTTTTTATAACTGCTAAGACAGATCAACAAATAAAATACATGCTTACCACAAATTTACGAAATAAAATAGTAATTCCGTAGCTTGGTGCTATGTAGATTATCTTGGTATTCTAAGCCAATCTATATTTTGGTATATATTTTATATTTTTACTTCAATTAAGACTCTTTTTGCAGGTATTACATTGCACTATTAATCAGACTTGCGAATTCGTGTATTTACGACACACCTGTGTTAGTCACGCAGTTAATTCATCCGTTATAGTCATATATATAATATTGATTTATTGGTTGATTATTGTTTCCAGGCTCAGATGATTGCCCAATCGATCGGTCAGGCCTTCCAGGTGGCCTATGTGGAGTTCCTCAAAGCAAATGGTATAGACGATCCTCAACTCTTCAATGAGATGGACTATCAGGAGGTTCTCAATCAGCAGGAGATCTACGCCGAGGAACTGCAACTCTTTGCTGACAAGGACATGCACAAGGAGGTGAGGTCTATACTTTCTGTTCGACTTTCTCACTTTTAATACACCATTTTATTATAAATTATTATAATTTTTTTCACGCAAATTTTTCTAGTCAACACTTTCATCATAATTTCCATCTTAGAAATATCAACTGTTGAATGATGATATATAAGAAACAGGTATGCATTGCTATTTTATCTGTTTTTAAATGTCGCTAATCTACACGTATTTTAAGTTTATTCTTTTATGCCGTAAACAACGATTTAAAAACTTGTTAATGGTTTATTTAATAATAGTATCATATTTTGTAAAAATTACTTTATAATATTAGAAAGTTGTGTCCGTAAAATTGTCTTTTAAATCTGTTCCTATTTTAAAATATATATACAATATATCCACCAGTCTGTATATAATATATAGGAAATGTGCATAATTTAGTTAACGGGAGATCTTCTCACCACCCTATGTAGCAGCTTATAAGTAATTATTTATTTTCTTTACAGTCTTTCCTTCTCCTGAGCATCGCTTGGGAGTATCTTTCTTATTCTATAAGATGATTAATATAATCATCTCTTAGAATGTATATATTAATGTATAATGTGGCACAGTCAAGTCTTAAAACCAGGTCTTATTCCTTGAAATATTATTCCATACAAATGCCTAACTAATTATTATTCTTGAAAAATTACAAACTCCTACCAAACAAAGTTTAGTTATTTTTATTCCAATTTTTTGTTATTGTACCACTAAGATTGATTGTTTATTTTCTTGTATAGCTCCGCCTCGTTACCATAACATTTAGTTATTTTGAGACATATGTATTGAAAACAAAATATGTCTACTCCGCTTCGCTCAGATCTTAAATTCCCGACTGTGGGTTGGGGATTTTTACGTGCGTAGTGTAAGCTGTTTATATCCAGATGTGTACATACCTATCTAACAAAACTTACTATATATTCTACAGTAATATCAGTAATTATGGTTTAATTTCAATTTTGGCGCGGTTGCAACATCCATTGCTTAGTTATACTTATACTGTTATAGTATAATGTTATAAATACATCGTGATATCCTAAGTAACTGTATGTATCGGTTTATATACTGCGTGAACCAAATAAACTTTGCAAATGATTAAAAGGTCTGGAAAATGTTTACAGAATTTATTTGATCGACGTAATGATATATTTTTTATAGGTATTATTGCTTTTGAAATTATAAATGTTTAATATAAAAACAATAATTTTAAAGTTAAAAAAACATTTTCTTGTTTAAATTTTAAGAACATTATAATGTTTTGTTTACTATTTTAAAAAATAGTAAGTTATTAAACTTTAAAATTTTAAACAAAAGAAAAGTCACGATAAATAATTAGAAAAAAATTATGAAGTTTGTTTTTTTATACATAATATAACAATTGGTTAATATGTTCAATCTTCAATTTTCTTCAAACTAATAGTTATATTGCGTTTAGTCTTCCTTTTTAATTTTTAGTATTTTTTAACATATTACTATTCCATAAAACGGCGTTATAATTTTATGTTGAAATTGTTTTAAATGTACTCCCCTCTGGTCTCTGTTAATATCCCAATTTGTAATTATAGTGTCCACATATTTAACTGTTCCTAAAATGAAATAGTTTCGTAAGCTCTCTCCACACGCAATATCTAGAAACTTTAAAGTCTATGCATATCTAAGTTTGTATTCAATTATACATTATTTAATCTTCCTAAATGCCAGGTATAGCCCAGAGGCTCCAGCCTAATGGAACGATTCAATATTATTACTTTTATTATGGAGCTATTATTTCTCCGCTACCACTTCTAATGGCTTTTTTGTATCTAGGTATTTAGTTATACATATATATGTAATATATTTTCATGTACGCAAAAACAGCCAACATCAAAATAGTACCGCGAACATCCTACTAATTAATTAATAGGAAATAATGTTGGCTAAATATCTCTCTCTTCACTCATAGTCTGTATTATGCACCTGCGCTGTTAATCAGATTAGTATTACGACGGCAGACTTTATGTACATATGTGTATTCACACACATTCATACTGAAGACCATTAACAATCTAAAAAAGTACAAAAGCACCAACAGCTGCTGGTCCCTCCATGATTATCCCACAATTTATTGTTCTCAGCATTGATTTCCCATTGCTTATATCAAATATTATGTACCCTCCTTTTCAAAGAAGATTGAGTTTAGGCCGCATAGGTTCCTGGGTACATCATTCATCCCAAAATAGTTCTAGAATCCATGCCTTCTGTCACTACCAGCTGCCTCCATCCATTTTCTTTCCCTTTCAGTTTACAAATGAACGACTCCCTAATGCACTCGTATGCATCTACTAAGTGCAGGTAGATAATAATTAAAGATAGTTCAAAATTACTTCCCCCATCGTGATCCTGGCGACTATCGATTCAATCTGAGGGGTGGAGGTCTTGTTTGTAATTAGGTAGTTTGAGTGGACCATCTTTGCGATCTTAATAACGTGTTCTGTACATTCTTAAAGGAAAATTGGAACTAGCCAAGAAAGCGATGCGACGCGTATCACTTTAATAAAAACAAGAATAGTAGTCCAGTTTTCCTTCTTGACATAGCCACTTCGATCCTCCCTTTCATTCTCTGCCTCTTATGCGGTAAATTTTTGGTGCGATCAACATTCCAGTAACGTAGGCAAACTAACTGACTTAGTGGAAGTTCCTTTTCTGAATTGAGTACATCTTTCAGTTGCTCTCCTCTCTTCTCTTTCCCCGCCTCCTTTCTCCGTTGTCTGCTGACTCTTTGAGTTTCGCTGTTATCTCGTCGTGTCAATCTTCTCCATCAAGTAGCCACTCCCAGTTCGTCGATGGAATGGAATGAAACGTCGATATACATAGTTTATGAAATAAGAGAGCACCACATATTAGAGTTTCTCCTTTGTTCTCTTAGAGTAGCTTTTTAACTTGTGACCGATCAACAAGGACTTAAATTGATGTCCAATAATTGTAATCCATTGCATTAGATTTTATTACAGTATTTCATTAAAATAGCTGTATAATAATATTTTGTATCAAATAGCGTTTGGTTTATTTTAAAGTTAAAATTTAAGCTACATCATAAATAATTTACCATAATTTTAAACTGTACTTATATTTATAAAATAGTTCTTACTGTTAACTCTAAAATGTTCTTTCGTTATTTTTCAAACTATGTTACCAATTGAACACAGTAATGATTACAAAACAATTTTTTTTTCAGTTTTATATTTCACTACAGATATATTTACCAATTGATATTAATAATTTAATTTTTCTTAAATTATTTAGTATATACTGGCATTTTCCTATATGGCAAGTAAATTAAAAAGTATTTCAACCACAATTCGTATCCTTATACTAATCATGATATTGTAAAAATTGTTAGTTAACTATATATTAGTTTATTTTACTAATTTTATTGTGATATAAATGTTAATTTTAATTTAAATTATGTAAAAATCAACCTTATGTGAACATAAAACCTGACTTTGGAAGATCATAATAACTGATTAAGTACACTACATAATATATTTCTGTATAATCGTAATTTAATAACAGTGCTGTCGAAAAGAACTTCAACTTCTTGGAACAATAACATTTTAAAGACGCCTTACAATTGTTTTTGTAATCTTAACTTTTAATCAGCGAAATTTTGAGCCTTAAAAAACAATAGAAGCATCCATGTTCTATTGCTTAGAAAATATCTATATATTATATTGTTAAAAAATTTGTATGTAACTTAAAAATTGAACTTTTTAACTCAAAAGATCATTATCAATATTTCAATTAATAGACTTTCTAATACCGGTGTAATTATACCTCACTACATAGTAAACGTAGTTGGTGTAGTCTACCTAGCAGGATTCATTTATATTATTTAATTATATATATGAGCGTAATAGACGCAATTCCAACTATATCCAGGAGTACGTAATGAGTTTCGAAGGAAGAACCAATGCAATGTAGACAAGGCATTACTCACTACGCCACGCTCTCTATAAAAACTTAGTTTTGCACGGACAACCTAAAATTATTTAAATTCAAACCACCATCATCATCAATTATCTATTCATAGTAGCTAGGTATATAGTCACAATCATTCATATATTATAAGCCAGTTAAATATTATTATAGAGGAAGAACCTCCTGGGGATCGTTACTTGAAACTATCATAATCATAAGCATAACTTTGCACAGTAATAATGCTTTTTTTCAGATTGAGCTACTCGAAACTATCATAATCATAAGCATAACTTAGCACAGTGATAATACTTTTTTCAGATTGCGTTACTCGAAACTA
>JAYRBW010078761.1:0-24174 GCA_036023295.1 Invenusta paracnida | reverse complement strand
GCGAAATGCGATTTTAAGAAATAATAAATAATCGGACGGCGAAATGCGATACGGCGAGATGCGATTTTAATAATTAAGAAATAATCGGACGGCCAAATGCGATACGGCGAAATGCTATACGGCAAAATGCGATACGGCGAAATGCTTCTACCCCGTAGAAATAGTAACTATTAAAAAGAAACATGACTAATGACACACATAAATGTGCAAAAATAATTTCATAAACTGAACATAATTTTTTGTAGCAAAATTTGTTATACACTATCAAATGTATTGATACACCTATTATCAAGGAAATATTTTTGTACTTTCCAATTCGTATCATATTGAATAAATAATCTATAAATATTCATAAAATCGATTTTGATATAGAAGTAAAATATTACACAATTTCTAGTAAATTTACTAAAATAAAGCATAGACTGAAGAAAAAAGAAGATACAAAAAATTCTCATAATATCTAATAAAAATGGTTCTTATGAAAGGGCGGGATAAGTGCTCAAAACATGTTTTTGACTTACAAATCAATACAAAGATGTGATGATGTCATAGTTTCCTTATAGTTTGCCAAGAATTCTGATTATTCTTATTGTATCGTACTTGTAATAGATTTTATTTTTAATGTATGATTAAAACGGATATGCTTTTTCACAGTTGACTAGTGTTAAGAGTATAAATCTTGCTTATAATTAAATGTTTAATCAAATATAGCATTTTTTCTAATTTTGTGTATTTATTTGTATAAATACGTTATACCCCAATTTAATGATGATTAAGCAGGTGTTTAGTAATGTGCTTATTATTATTATTGAAGAAATCGAATAATTTAGAAACTGATATCTTTACTTCAAATATTCAATATCAAGTGTATTTCAATTTTTAACTGACAATATACATACACGACCAATATAAAATGTGTACGATTGTTTATGTATATTTTATTATTATATTGCAAAATTATTATTTTTAAACCTACTAAAATATGTTTCTGCTATATTTTTGTAATTGAATCCAACAAATTGCCTTTTAAATATGATGTAACTAAATTGTATAAATCAGATATGTTAAAAATATGTTAGATTAATGATCTACAATAATATGCTGGTGAATTTAACTCATAAAATACAGATTAACATCACAGATTGACTAATTTATTCCTTATCAGAATTATGTCAGTTTTTCATTAAGATGCCACAGCTAACTGATTTTCAATGTGAAGTTAAAGTGCTGTTCAAAAGAGAACATCCAACTTGGGGTCTAAGTAGATACCATGAAATTAAATCTATGTTTTTATGATATCTCTCAAAATCAGTTTTATGCGGAGTTGTTATAATATGGAAAGAAGAAAATGAAGAGTCAATCACCAGTGTAGACTTCCTCAAAGGTATATTAAGGGAGGTGTGGAACTCTATACCATTTCAAAAAGTCCAATCAGCTGTTTCAGAATGGACTAAGTGCTTTATTAATTGTGTTAATGCTCGGTGTTCATTTTAAACATGTCTATTTTACATAATATCGCATAGCATTATAGAATTCTCCTTGAATATATTATATTGTGTTGAAATTTATTTTTTTGTTTTTTTACTGGCTACCCTGTAGTAAGAAAGGAAGATTTCTTTGGAATTGAATTTTAAATAATGCTTTATTTTATTAATTCAGAGATTAACGTTTAACCAAATTAATAAAATCAAAAAGCACAGAAACCACCTTTAGATAAAATTTTAACTGCAAAATTTATTAAAGGAGTATTCGATACACAAATAAGTGTATAGTATGTATTTTTAGAATTTATACTTTGCAGCGCTATTCTTTGATAAAATGTTACTTTAAGAATCCTTTTAAAATATATTTCAAAATGGCCATTCCAAAATACAAATCCTTTTGTCTATGAAAAAATTGCTATCCCCAAATATATTGTCGCAAATTACAGCAGTCAATACCCATTATTTATTAATACAAAACACTACTGCTTGCTTTGCAATCATCGGCTTATCACGTTTGTGTTTCATCATTGCTGGGTCTTTTATCATTGATGAAATAAGATAATCAAGCCGATAAAAGCAAAATATAATAATTTTGTATAGTACTATATATTATATATAGCGCTGTACCGAAATAAATGTTGTCTATTATTTTACTTCGCTAGACAATGTTTTATTTTAGTAGAGCATATAATAATATGTAAAGTATTAAATCCGCATATTACAATATCCCTTAAAGGTCAATGACTTGAACAACATAGACAAAACTATTAAGCTTTAAAAAGTGAAAATACTATTATATATTATGTACATATGTATATATATACGCATATCAATATTTATTAGCTTTAATAATAAATTTCATATAGTAGGAAATAACATTTTAAAATTTCTGGTGATAACCAAAAGGGGGTCTCCTTCTAAAAATAATAAGCGCACATAAAAGTAATACTGCATACACTGCATATATAATATATATATGTATATATTATGTATTATATTAAAAAATATGTATTACACAGTAAAATAAATTTTAAGTTACTCTCATAATAAAATAACTCTTTTATAATAAAATGTAACAAAATCAGTAACATAATACAGATATCAATGCACATTTAAAACTCTTCGGCACCACAAACATATTTGGATAATTAAACAAAACGATATATTTAGGGAGTAAAATTCTACTATATTACTAATAAATATGCATATACAATTTAAGCGGTAGTCATGTTAAGATATAAAAATGCAGATATTCTATATGAAACTTGAAAAAAATGCATAAAAAGGCAAAGCAAAAATATATGTGCATGAATAACTTATGTGTAATCAATATACAACCTCACAAGCTCATTATCTTTCTATCAGAAAGTATTTACACGAGTTTGTGGGTATAATAAATCAACGAAAAGCAAAACTATATTATATTAGAGTTATAATGATACCCTTTAATAAGCCATATTTTAATAGTGATATAGGTCAGCTAATTTAAGTTTTAAAATAAAAATATATTGAATATTAGTAAAGTACTAAAAATACTAGTACAATCCAATTATTTCTGAAAAGACAAATAAAATAAAATGGGTATCTTTATTTCATGACGAGAATATATTAATATGTAAGCAGTTTAAACCAATCAATCTTTTAACTCTAAAAAACGTAAACGCGAGATACACAAAAATATGAGTATACAAACGAAATTAAAAAATTATTGTTAATGTCTCAAAAATAGTATAATGGGAGTTAATGAAGTTAGAATTAGAAAAAGAAAAATGAATTATCTCAAGTAAAAATACAACTAAATGAAGGTCATCTCTGAAGTACATTAAATATATTAAATAGTTTCGTCCTATACCGAGGTCATCAAGAATAGTAATATTTAATTACATTAGATGAACATATGTACATTTCTTTGAATGGTTAGTATTAATTATTATAATTCATTCTTACTTTATTAACAATAATAGTAACAACTAATAGTGACAATCATACAATAAGGTAAATTTAAAAATAGTATACATGTAAAACAGGTAACTCATTAATGATTGATAATTAATAATCAATAACTCATAAATACTATGGAACATTAACTATGAACAACTTATTAAGATAAGTTAATAAATAGTAAAGCGTTGAAATAATAATCTCTTTCTAAAGAACTATTGGTTGCATTGTTTATAAAAAAATATATCTAAGATAATCATAATAAATAATGTTGCATCTAAAAATCATTATCTAAAATAGAATCTTATCCGCAAATACAGAGATCTATGTAAGTCACATAAATAGGAGCAAAAATTTAACAACTGAATAAAAATAATAGATAATTTTAAATGGCATATATTCAAAGTCAAAAATATATAATTTTAAATACCATAATCAAAAAATCTTCTTAATTTTATATCAACATTTTAATTTGCATACATCGCAGATTTATCTAGGTATGCTTTTCAATTAGCAAGAATTATCACATAACATTCTTGGAGAACTTTTATTTCAATGTTATCAATGGCTGAACTACGTATCTTTAACATAACTGATATATTTGGCCTTAAAGCATGTTTTCTAGCTTTCAATTATACGACGCTGCCACTTTTGTTTTGATATCAAATGATTTTTTGCTGAGTATAACTGTATTCAGAAAATAAAAGTTATAAAAAGTTATTTGCAAACAGTTTTATAATCTATTTTTAAATATAACAAAAGCATGTTAAGCATCTCTGTTTTGGGATTAATTTCATTAGTGGAATTTACAAGTTTCTTAATCTATGAGTTATATCTCATCTTGTGGATTTTAATAATATAAATTTGGTGTAAAGCTGGATTATAAGTGTAAATATTTTAATAAAATTAATAAAACTCAAAATATCTTGTCTATCAACGTTTTTCTCTTTACCATAAGTTGTTATATTTTGGTTTAATCGGCATAGTTTTCTTGTCTTTATTGTACTATGTATTATTTCCTAACATATTTTTAGATAATATTAGCATACAGGCTTTATTGATAACGATAATCTAGGCGATTTTTCTGAAAAAAATATTTCCTGTAACAAGGCGATAGACGCTATGGCCATCTACACTCCATATAATCACATCTTACGAACGAAACCCTCTAAAAAGATATGCCGGAACCGAAGCGCAAAAGACTAATGGAGAAATGCGTAAATCTACAAAAACTGTATTGAAGGTTTAAAGACTTACGGGTTTAATTTTGAGTGAATCATATTATGATTTTTAAGTTTAATTTAGATAAAAATCTATAGACTTTCATACAAATATTCTATGGATTCATTAAAAAAAACTCATATTTTTAAAAAGATTTTCCTGATATTTTTAACTTTCCATCATTACAAACATATAATTTGATATATGTATTAAAATTGATATTTTAGAAGCGTACATTAAACCAAGAGCTCTAATTAACAACCAACTAGACAACGGACGAACGAAACGTGAAATTAGTGAACACAAACAAGCACTTGCAAGCGCACCTGAATTAGAGCAAGGATAAGACTGCATGGTTCGCATACCATATTGTGCGGCAGTTGTACCCGGTGCAGCCCCAGGGTGGCCGTACACTGCGCCACCGTAGGCGGCAGCTGGGTTCTGATGATAATAGGCGTAGGAGTAGGTGGTTGGACAGGTAGCTCCACTTGGCACGTAGGTGGGTGGTGGCGGTCCCAACTGTTGCGGCTGTTGTTGTTGTTGATTATATCCGCCACAGTGTTGCTGGACATGTTGTTGGTGGTGGAGAGATGACTCCTGGACAAGAGGGATTGGATAGCTGCTCGTGTCCGGTTCCTCTGGGGTTGTTGTTGTTGCCTCCTGGGGCACTGGAGTAGACGTGTCCTCTGCGATTGAAATGGTCATGTTGTCTGCGTCACCTTCTACTGATGTCCCTGAGGACTGCACGCCCGCTTGTAGAACACTGGGTTTATCCTCCAAACCTTTGACAGCTCTTTCCTTCTTCTAAAGTATTGAATATATTGTAATTAAGACGATTATCTAAAATTGTACAATTTATTGTACAACCATACAATATTAAATCAATTTCAGTTACAAACATACGTAAAAATAATAATACATATTTTCATTAATTACTAACAAAAAAAGTAGTATGATATAAAATAACTATATTACCTGAAAATAATCAAATTAAAAATGTTAAAAATAATATTTTTATATACTTTTGCCAGAAAGTAACATCTCATTAAATTACATTAAAAAGTTAAGATAATACTACTGGTAAATGAATCCACTTTTAGTCAAGCTGATATACAACCTATCATTCTCAAGAGAACAAAAGTAAAAGCTACAATGTCAAGCTCCCAGGCCACAGCATAACCGTTATATTTGTAGACGAAGAATTACAGGCATACAGTTTCAACTGTCTTTAGCCAGAAAAAGGTTTCTGAATAAATGTTAATAGCAGAAAGCGCTCCAATGAACTTATATTCAAGCTAAAGACTGCCAGAACTGCATGGTCGTAATTCCTCGTGGGTTAGCGATCGACTCTGATTATTTTTTGTCTGTGTCGTTAGTAAAAGTTTATAAAAAAAACAGTACTACCAATCAATTTAACTTTAGTCAGTCAGTAGCCAATCTTTTATAGCCAAAATAGATACTTCAACACAATGCTCTGCTCGATATTTCTTCTTCAGTCCTAGGCTGGAGTTCTCCACTAACATACATACACATCAGACTCCGATCCTCCTTCGATGTTGACATTGAACACCGTCTGGATCGAAGTCTATAAATCATCTTTGTATTGTGCTCTCAATATTTGGCTAACATCGAAAATTTCAGGATGGTGCATGAAAGATGCATAATCACCTCGGCCTCTCTTATTAAGGCTAGAGGTAATATTTATAGAAAACCCACTAACGATATTATGAAGAAACGCAGTTCCGCCTAACTTCAATATAAGCAAAAAATCAAATAATAAATATTATATTTTATAACTCAAATCGTGAGAAAGAATGAACGAAATTTAAAAAAAAATCAGTCTAAATTATTGCCTCCTTTAAGGGAGAATGATAGAAAAGAATGTTAAGGGAACCATGAAATAAAATAACTATGCATATAATAGTATATGTATTTAAATAGTTATTAAAGAATCAATGAGCAATCAAAGCCACAATTAATATATATATCTATATATGTCAAATCAAATTAAATATGAAAAACGTTAAATTAATAATATTCTTAAAATCAGTTTTGTCACTTACCGTATATTCCTTGTTCTTACGCCTATCACGATCTGTCACCTCCTTTGCAAGAAGCTTCTCATGTTCCGAAAATTTGTTATCCAAAACTGGAACTGCAGATATCGTAGCTGTCAAAATTAACCCAACCTCCTTCCTATCCTGCGGATCTTTATTGCTAGTAACATGGACAATGTCGGAGGCCATTGTGGAAATTGCTGATGGCGAGACAGACGTGGAATGACCACCCTCATTGACAACTTCAATATGATTAAGAGGTTTAGCGGAGAATAGTTTTCCGGTAACGGTGACAGGATTGCTGGCCTCGGGACTAGAGTTTGAACACGAGGTTATGGTAGAAGGAAATGAATGGTTCATTTCAGTTTGAATATCATCTCCAGTAACAGAGATAACAGATGCGGCATGATCTAATGGAGAGGATCCTGTGTATTCACCGATTGATTCGGAGATCTAGATTTATAAAGAATTAAGCAATGACATTAAATGAGGCAGGATACGTGGATAAAAATTATAAAAAGTACGTTTCACAATGTCGTATTGAAAAATTAGAATAAAACACACAATATATTATTATATATATATAGTATTATTATATTATATTATATTATATTTTTTAATGTGTACAGTTATTTTTTCAAAGAAAAACTTAATTTAATTAAATCGAAATATTTAGAAGAAATTTAGATGAGATAAAAAATTAAAATAATTAAGTTATATCAGGGACTACTATATACTACTATTAATAGTAGTTCCTGGATTTAAATAACTTTAAATAATTTTGACATTGTATAATTTTAAAGCACAGGGGAAAAAATTGCTATTAACTAATTAAAGATAGGTGTATTTTGTGACGATTTAAAAAAATTGAATAAAGATATACTTTTCCCCATTAATAAGCCCATGATGAGAGCAAACTAAGCCCTTATAAATATAACCATCTGAATGATTGTGTAAAAATCTTTTAATAGATTCTCCAACGATAACAAATTTTGCCAACAAAATAAATCACCCCAACTATTAACGTTATATCAATAGATAGGTTAGGTACTACTAACACTATATTTTGTTTAAAGAAATGTATTATCAGAAAAACGACTCAAATCATCAGTGTTGAATATCAATATCCTGACCACAACGACCTATTATATAATATATTCAAAATTTAGAGGAGAGCACCTGTGTAGTATCTATTATGCCCACCTGACATTCAGTGGGTCACTTTACAATTAGTTTAAACTCTAGATGTTAGTGTTAGATGTTAGACTTTAAAACATCAAGCTTCAAATAATGCTAGATGATAATTTAAAAAAGGTCACTAAAAATTTGAGATATATTCAGTATATTAAAATCTGACTCTGAACATATGTATGTCACCCAATATTTGGCTTTATCTAAGATTTAAATGTAACACTCACACAAACACCAGTTAAAACCAGTTGTGAAGTCAACGAATGTCTTCAGATTTGTTCATGTTAAAAACTCTACCAGAAAATATAAAATATTAAGACAAAACGTTGCCGAAAAATAAAAGCAATACAAGAGCTAGACACAAAAATATACAAATTTATAGCTGTTTACGTCAAAATTATTTCAATAGATCAATTTTATTGGTACTATACTTTACCCTGGTCATAATATAATAACAGAAATAGTAAAAATAAAGAACAAACCTGAGTCCGACTATCTGGAAAAGTTATGTGGTCCGCCACCGACATGTTTTCCTCCTCCCGCTGCTCTCCCTCTAAACTAGATGACACGACCACAGACGCCGCCGATGGAACACTCACAGAGAACTGATGAGGAGAAAGCGCTACCGTCGGAACCGGTGAGGAGTGGTGAGGGAGAAAGTCACGGTTCCCCGCTCGCCAAGCAGCAGCCATCTCGCGGATGATGGTATTCTCGAAGAGTGTGGTCTCTGCGTCATGGATACTCGCTTTGCAGTTGGGACAGGCAGCCTGATCGCGCACCTGTTCCTCAATGCAGGCCTGACAGTAGGTGCTCCCACAGCACCCAACCAACACAGCGTTGCGGAACATTGAGTGGCACACAGGGCAGGTAAGGGCACCCGGTAGGTTCCCGGCTTCATCCTCACCCGTCGTGTCATCACACTCGTCTAGCTCTGCTTCTTCCTGCATTTCGTCCAGAGCTGGAGTGTGATCGGAAGATGAAGGCGTCATCTGTTGCTGGATGGTAGGATTGTTATTTTCAGGGCCATTGTCAATGGAAACTGTGGTATCTCCAGACAGTGTTGCGGATGGTGGCGGAGGGTTCTCTTCCAGTGAAAAAGGTCGCTTCTCTTTTTTGCCTAGAGCGTAGGCCTCTCTGGAAATATTTTTAAATGGAATTCCATATACTATTTTTTTCCAAAAATAACCAAAAACGATAGCAATAACTTTACAAAGAGAACATGTTTTCAACATATCAGTGCTTGTTTAACATTGATTTCTTTTTAAAACCTTATTTGAGAAAGGTTGATGACCGTTTGTACACATTATTAAACTGGACATCGTTTAAAAAATCAACTCTCATGAAAATTTTAAACTATTTTTTAAATATTATAGCATAACAAAATTGCACAATTCATCTTAAGAATGTTTCACAGAATGCAAAGAAAATATATATTTTTAAAATGAATAATACCAAATGTAAAATATCATAAATTGGAAAAGTGATAAAAAGAATTGTTCATGTACATTTGGTAAAATAAAAAGGTACTATGATCAAGAATTATCTATAACATTAATACGAATTAACCATTTGAAGAGGCTGTGAAGTTTATAAACTGAAAAAATATCCATTATTGAGATATATCTATATTCCGTTGAGAATATATTTAGAGAGAGAGAGAGAGAGAGAGAGAAAAAAAGCAATGTAACTGCGATAATGAAAACATTCAAACAATGAATTCAATATAATACACCAAAATACAACACAAGTCGCAGTTATTAATATTTAGACTACTGCATTTAGCGTGAATAATCGATAGTGCGTCGTGATGTTAAATAACACCATGAAACAATATAATTAGTGCAAAATTGCTCTAGTATACGGAAGCAATACAATTAAATTCGATTCATTTATACAGCACATTTGGACACACATAAATTTATTCTGAAGAGACAAGCGATTAAGTTCTTGTGTGACATTCATGCAATATAAGTAAACATTTCATATTTAGTTGCAGTCATGTTTCCATTAAAGAAATATGAAAAATAAATACCATTCACAAAAAATATTTCATTCATATAGCTATTTCTAAAGTATTATAGGCAGTAATTTAATTCATTATACCGTAAACCGAAAAAAGGTTATACAGTTTTGTTAAATGCATAAATGAACGCATAAAATGTTTTAACATACTTTTGGAAATTCTACAAAAAGCAACCACACTAGTGCATACCGAAAATATGAAGCATGAGTATATTAAAAGGGACATGTGTTTTTGTAGTTAACTTTTTTATGCCAATGACTCATTTGACTCTGAAAATTCAAATACTTATTAAGTGATATTGATTAGTTATTAACTGTTCGGTAAGTACTCAATTTTACGAAAAACTCACAACCTAGTTCTCTTGGTACATGACAAAATTCAAGTATAGTATTGAGTACAATACAATGGTCTATAGCACGATCCAATGTTTTAATGTGTTGGTCAACCATGATTATTTAAATAAGACTATATATATACAATTATTTGTCTGAACTACTGAATACAAATCATAATAAGAAACATTCTGTCTGCTGTAAAATTTTGCAACATTTTAACAAAAAACATCGAAATATACTATCAACAAACCTTCTATACATATGTATAACAAGTGTGGATGAGACTAACAATAATAATGTATGCATACAGTAAATATATTTTTCTGACAACCAGCATAGATTATAAAGGAACAAATAATAAAAAAAAATACGTCGTCATAGTGCCATAAAAATCAGTCAATGTCCTTATTCAACTACAAATAAACTGTAGCATGGGTAATTTATGCAGTTTGATCTTAGTCAATAGTTAATTCTGTGTTAGTAAATCAATAGCTTATAATAATATGCCAATAAAGAAATTCAGTAAAAACATGTATAGATTAGATATCATACAATTTGTACAAACATTATAAATGGGATTATGCTCAAAGTCGTCCTAGGTAAACCTAAAACACTGCTAAGTATTACAGTATTATTAAATATAAAATGTTAACACAATATTCAACCTTTTACGTTTAATTGACATAAAATCTTAACATTCACGAGTATTCGCATGCAAAGACAATTTGACATTTTAGAAGCGAAATAGCGAGTTCAATTAGAAATACATAATACTATAATTGTTATTGAATAGCATTTACTTAGGTCAAATAGTAAGAACTATTTTTCGAGACATTGTAAAGCTTCCTATTAATTATAATCAAATAATAATCAATAAGTATAATATGTCAAAATATTTTAATAAAAGCAAATTAAATGTTTTATAAATAGGACCGTTGAATTTAATTGCATTACGGATAATTAGATTAACCATAAAACATATTTTGATCAGTTAAATGTAATATATTTTAAATATATAGAACGTAATACTAAAAGTATAGAATACTATAGAATAGTAAATTACATAATTTGCTATAGAACGCATATGTATATAACTCTTTAAGTTTCTATACATCATACATATAATAACAAAAATACATTATCAGCTCTCAATCTTGACATTATCATGTAATACTTGACATATCTGACCTACGTTACAAAAAATTGACATCTACACATTGGTACATGTAAACAGTACAACTTAACTCTATAACTATAAACTTTATAAGTAAAACCATATTATTTATTAACTCAACAATTTAAAATAGTAATATACTGGACATCCAAATAAAAGTATGTCATTAAATATTAGAAATTTAATTATATAAATTTAAACAATACAATCTGGATATTATGATAGTCTAAATAAATGGTAATAAAATTAATGTCACTCTTTAAGTTAAACGTTTCTAAGCTTAAATTATTTTCACATTGCATATATTTCATATAAATTGTATTTTTCGAGTATCTAAACTAAATTTTAATTTATGAATATTTAGCATGTCCAATCTAAGAATCACTCTTTTTTTATATTGATATAAACAACTTTACTTTCCATCGATCAGATATATTATACCAAAAAACGTGCAATCTTTATTAATAATAAAGCAAACAATGAATTTCTTTAATGTGTGAATTTCTACAATCGGTGAATTTCTATACAATTCAAAGTTTAAGTGTGAATCAGAAATATAAACTTATTTTGTAAGTTTAAAAACCAATAGACAATGGTGAACATGCAAAATCAAATAAAGGACAGATTAAAGGAAGCACTCACGCATCCTTGATAGGAACCATATATTTTCCGGTCTTGGTGAAGTATGCACCCGGTGTGCCAGGATCCACTTCAATGAGAAAGTCTTGGGGGATTCCAGTGGGCCGTTTGACTGCCTTTAGATCCACTACCTGGCCCTTGTGGTCTCGGATACCAGGACAATTATGAATCCAGTGACCCCCAGTGTTGCACTTGTGACAGATGTAGCTTGCGGGAGGGACACCATAGGCCTTTGGACGGACCAAGAAGCTGGAGCAGACACGGACCAAGAAGAAATAGAGTCTCTTTAAAGCGATAAAAACTATATAACAGTTTATTCAAGTTTTCCACGAAAGCTTTCAATGTATCCATATAAAAGTGCACTGAATAATTGAAAAGTATAGAAAATGGGACAGTAGTACGCTATTTTTTTGAAAATTAAACTCTTTTGTTTTACGTAAAATTTAATTTTGAAATAATAAGTTCTGTAGTATATAGTAATAATCAATTTTTTAAAGTTTATTCATTGAAAAATAAAAAGTGTTCGTAAAACACTAAAGTTTATATCGTTACAAACTTATATTTTTTAATATTCTTAGTAGAATTTCAATAAGCATTACAATTAATTGCTGACTAATTCAATTACCAATTGGGCTTATTTATTAAAACAAAAACGATCGCGTCAAAAACATTAAAGTAATTTATTTAACACTATGGCGAAGATTTTTTTGTTATTTTGATTTTATAAATGTTTGAGTCTGAATATAACTAAATTATAATGTAATATAAGTATTCTAACGTATAATTCTTGACATTTCAACACTTACTTAATAACATATCTTCTACATCATTGATTATATTGTGGTATTTTGTCTAAAAGCTCTTGCTAGGCTTAAATATTTGCATATGACAATTATATTAATTCATAATATATGTATAATTATATTAAAGAAACCATTTTCTACCCAAAAAGTATTTACCCCTTTAAAAGTTCAATTTAGATGCATTTGGGATTTTAAACAATTACTTTGCAATAAGATTGAGAATTGAAATTATACTCTAGTAGTCAAAAGAGACCTATCCTCCTTAGCCTTTATCATTGGAGCTAGCAAATCTAAAGCTAATCTCTAACGCTCCTGTTCTTAGCTTGTATATATAAAATACTACATATATATTATATATGGTTATGTAAATAATACGTTTATACAATATCCTCTAATTTAGAAAATATCTATAATATTGAACATCTATTAGCTTAGATATACATACTATACATATACCCAAAATATGTTTAATTAGCACACAAAGTACGAACATAGAAAATAATCCTTCCATCCATAAATTAAAAGATTGAACACAAATCCTTATAAAATGTAAGATATATATATTGACAATACAATATTACTAAAATATATCAAATATATTAAATAATGCTATTGAATCAAATATAACAAACGTCAGTACTTTATAAAGGGTTGTGCATTATCTATTTAGAAGTATTAAATCAAAACAAGTCGGAAAATGAACAACTTGTGTATGATAAGTCAAAAAGATTAAACATGAACAAATTATAATGTATTAGACAGTAAGTATAAGTAAAGCATGAACTATAAAACCAGATACTAAACAAATTAAACTTCCATATATGGCATATGCTGCAAAGTTGAAACATAATATGATGGTACGGTTTAAACTATTGCAAATTATTATTTATACAGGCTTAAAACCAATATACATGTATATGTTTAATTAATTTATCGCTTACGTTGTATCATTGTTTGTTTAGACCGAAAACTATTATTTTGTTCAAACATTTTCTTACATTACTATATTTTTTGATTAAATGATTTTCTTTTTCTTTTCAAATTCTATATAATTATTTGATTCAATCCATGAAAAATAAAACCTTTACTTCAATTGGACCAATGTTAAGGTATATGCCAAAATCAATTTTTGAAATATATAAATAGTAATTTTGACATTTCAAAAGTAGTAAAAATTAGCAAGGTAGTACAGAAAAACGAAGAAATAGTATATCTTCATTAAAAATAAATAAAACTGTTCCAATATAATATTACGTTAACACAAACTCAGAGGGATACATAATACATTATTAAATTTTGATATACATATTTATATTTATTTTGAATATACATATTTTTAATAAAGAATTATGACATAATTAAACAATTCTACGTTACAAAAAATGTGTCATAATTGACTATAGTATACATGAGCAGAATCATAGAGTATGAGTAGAATAATAAGGTGAAGTATTATTTGGTGACACCAACAGTTTGCTTCAATAATTTTTATTTAGATTACGTATTATTAATTTAAAGCATAAATAACTAACTTGTAGAATTTTTAATAATAAAGTATTAACTCTTTTGAAGAAGGCTTGACTGAGATTTGTTTACAGCGTATACAATATTTTTCAATAGAAATAATAACAAAAATTATGGCCAGCAATTATGGTTTAATGTCTAACGTAACCTTTATTTATCAGTCTTTGACAAAATTGTTTTGTATTTTTCAAAGCTTTGGCTCGAATATTGTGTTGCAATTTTTTTAATACAAAAATATAATGTTTGTCTTACAATACCATTGGATGCATATATTTTTTCAGTATGAGGCAGACTTTTTGAAGTATAGAAGAAGCAGTTGCTCTGATTGAAATGGAAAAGGAAGAAAAACATTATTCTTCCAGTGAAATGGAACGAAAACGCGGTCGTGTATGCGTGCCTTCGAATTACAAAACCATAAAGCCTTTGCAGTCAGTTAGTTTGTTTTCTCGATCTGATACGAAATGCGTGAATATGTTTCAATCAAAATTGATCAACTTATCAACAAAACATGGGAGGATTAGACTTTAACGATAACGTTGTGCCTAGGTGTCGTAACAGAGTGAAAGGAAAGAAGTGATGATTTTTGTAAATGTGCTTGATATAAGTCTTGGAGCATGAAATGTTGCACAAATTAAAAGATTTGCTTCAATTTCGATAAAAATAGCCATTGAAATTTAGAAAAAGTCTGCACCTATTACTGAGATTATTACAGCTCTTTTAACCCAATTCAAATCTCGATATAGTATTATACTATCATAGTACTATTCAGTACGTCATGTATCACACTCATATAACTAAGTTGTTTATTACATCATTTGTAACATGCATAATTGTAAAAGTAGTTTGCACAAGAGTGAGTCTTTTAGAATGAAAATAAATATTACAAACACTATACACATCTACACTACTTTATTTCATTCATATTATCACTTCAAATATCACTCAGAATATTACTTAAAATAAATTTAGTTTACATACTTTAGACTCTCAAGCGATGTAATAATATTACTCTATTAACCGAACTACGATATCAGAAAACGTTCATTATAATTTATATTATTAAAATATTTACACTTTTTATAAGTAGTGACGTCATATTCGGTTAACAATACTAATAAATGTATATTTGAGAAAATTAGATTTACAAATAGAAATGTTGTTGCTGGTAGGAGGAGTTAAGAGTGAAACAGAATAAGGACACCTTTGTGGTTTCTACCTGTGTGCAGTTTGTTTATTTCTGGTGGTTTCGCTGGATTTGCGGATGCAGTTGTAGTCGTTTGGAGGTTTCCAGCTCTTACCATGGGAAAAATTTCATTTTTTAAGGACATGAGTGCATGGGTGTCAATGAGTCTGTCCAACAATAGACTTTTGTTGCCGATACCATTACAGTTCCACTGAAGCACTGTGAAAAGGTGTTGTCACTTGCTCTTGAGTGCGAGGGAGATTCTTTTTATTACAAGGTATCACGATCATCGTGGACTGGTAAGTTGTTTTGAATTCTCTATTTTCTTCATTCTAGGTGTAGTTAGATTTATTTTCCTTTGAGCTGGGAGGTGATGAATATCTCAATCTCTAAGAATTAAGCGGGTAAGCCATGGTTGGAATGCCTAACCCACTAGCTGGGAACGAGTACACAAAATAGGGAATCGTATTCATAGGCCAAGAAGTCAAAAACATAGTTAACGTTGCGATTATTTCTCGTTTTACTTTCGTTTTTTCAGTTTATCAAAGTAGTTGTGGTTACAAATTGTATGATAAACTTTCTACTTATTAATCATTTACAAATAAACCAATTTTCGAAAAAAGAATATTGTTTATTAGTATATGTAATTGCACATATATCGTAATTAATCATTTGTAATGTTTAATGCAGAAAATCAAAAGTACGATAAAGGTATAGAGTGAAAAATTAAAAATTAAAAATTAAAAACCAACACTTTTACGTGTTAAATGCCAGAATGTCAGAAAAATGAAAAATGAAATGGGCATTTTTAATAATGATTATTATTGTTACAGGTAATGCACAGTAATATTTGGTAATTTAGTATATTAAAACAATATATCTATGTCCACACAAATGTGTAATACGAAATTGAAATTATGTCATATTTTCTTTGTTGATTTAAGATTAGAAAAGGTCTACCACACTTTACCACAAACTAGAGATATTCACACTTTTATTTTAATAAAAATTATAGAATTTTTTGTTAAAACGCATTTTTATAACAACAAAAAGTATCGATGAAAGTGGTACTAAAACTAAACTTCATAATCAAAAGAAATTAGATGTTATATGACATTTAAATGTAGCGACTATCAACAAAGAGATTATAATCATTTGTATAGATAACGAATATCTTGTGAGAATTTTAAAAATATATTTGTCATTGGAATGAATAACAAGAGATTAAATTGATGAAAATGCAAATAGAAAACACGTTATCAGTAAGGTACAATCTATTAATTACTAATCAAAATATGTATGTGTAAATAAAAATCTCCATTTCTAAAGAAAGTATTTCATTGTTTTCATAAAATTAGACTGAATTATTAAATGTGTTTTTTGCGAAAATAACAAAAAAGTAGAATATAAGATATGTTCACCATAATATCATATTAAATAACTGAAGGAAGATTAAAATGCATATACTTATACACATTTTGTATATGCAAAATTAAAATACCGAATATCCAAAAATGCGATCAGTTGAAATATAAAACGTGATAGTACTTCATACTATAGTACAATGCCTACGATATATTGCCTTGCCGTTATTCACGTCTTCTAATGGACTTAAGAATAGCTATTGGGTCGACTATTCATTTTCATGTATAAGTGGCATTTTTTTTACAATATCCCATACTACATATTATATAATAAATAAGAAAAAATACATACTTCTTTTCACTATACTCGTCAGTTGATTGCTGCATCATGATCTTGATTTTATCCTCTTCGGATAAATTAGAATTAATAAGGTCAACATTCTGAAAAAATAAAATAAGAATTATAATAAAAAGCTATCACAATAAGCAAATTTAAATTTCATTTGAAAAATTCTGAACCATAAATAAAAGGGACAATTTTTTAATAGTTCAATTAAAAAAAATGCAATTTAAGGCTATGTAATAATTTCATTTCATTTTTATTCATTAAGAAAATGACAAAGAATAGATGCCATAAGTTAAATTGAGAGAATTCATAATATAAAAACTATAAAGAAAACTTTGAGCAGCACATAAGTAATTTGAAATAAATGTCAAATAAAACAAATATGTTGTTTTATAGAAAATGGAATACAAATATTTCAACAGCAAAAATGTCAAATATATGTATAATGTTGGCTAAAAGTCCCCAAAGGAAAACTTACAATTATAAAGATTGCAATATAAAGTGATTTATTCACATAAATATAATGTAAATTACATAGACATAGATACACATAGCCCAATTTCTATGGATCGAAGTTGTTGCTAATATAATGGCAATAAAACAGTCGACAGTTATTTCATAAACATTACAGTGAGATGACCGTATATCATCCTATTTAAATGCGCCTACCGCATTTATCGTTTTTGAATAGTCAATTTAATTACTTCAATTAAAATTTGCATATTTGCGTATTTTTTTCCTATGAATTACGACGCCAGTTGAAAACATTCCAAAACATGCATTTAGAGGTTAAATAAATTTGCTTCTCTATTTATGCGTCGAATACAATCTATGAAGAAGGTCCAGAATGACACAATGTGGCAATAAAATACTTGCTTAAAGGTACATCCCGTTCTATACTTTTAAAGTATAGAGATAAACTGCTGAAGTACAAGCTCATATCTTGGTTGACTTGACAAAACAATACTATATTAATAGAGGAAATTTAATACCAACTTTAGTATATAGCTTTCAATGTCCGAATTTGAAAATGCAATCACACTTCCAATTAGACATTGCGCGGGAATTTAAACTCAATGGAACGAGTAAGCTTAAAATCACAATTACGAATTGGACGATCCTAAATCGCAATGAGAAGAAGTCAGAATTGAAACAAACCTGTGGGTATTAATTTTATTTGGCTGCGTTCATACTTCTGAGAGAAACTTCTATCTAAATAGATTTGTTGCCATGCGTTATTTAAGGTAAATAAAGAGTTAGATAACGTCTTGTTAAATGTATTTTTATGGAGTCCTTGAAGATATCTATCTTTTAAAAATGTTCAATGATTTAAACATAGAGATATAAAATTTTGACATTAATTTGAACGATTATCATAGCCATATATTCTAACTATTATTCGGTGTGAAATATGAATGCTACCAAGCAAAATTAATTTTAATTTATCATAGATATCAAAATCATCCAATTCGTTAATTTACTGCATCTTAAAAGTATCTAAATGTCTTGTGAGTAATTAAAACAAACGAAATTATAGAGAGATAAAGCTTATGCATATCAGTTTGATAACAAATTACTATATTAATAAGGTGAATATGATTACATTTTTTGTAACTAGTAAACTATAGTTCATCGGTGATTATCTACAGCTAAATACATAAATTTGATGTCGTGAGATGACGGTTTAAAGTAAAAATTAAATGTGTGCAGTATCCGATGCGTTTTAAATGATGTCTTTATAGTTCACATACTTAAATTTTTTGAACAATACAAAATTAATTATTCGAAATGACTCAAACAAAAATCTAAACTTGCAGACTCACACAGTTGATTGCACAAATTAATGGATAAAAATTATAAATGCGACAAGCACATTATATTTATAAACTTATGCTATTATCTTAGACAACAAACAGATATTTGAATTGATGCTAAAATTCCTTATAACATTGTTTGGATTACAATTAGCTGCCAGAATTACTTTACATTCCACATGACTATTAATCAAAGTATATCTGAATCGATATCAATACAAGATAACCTATTTTTTACAAGTTAAATATTTCAACAGGAGATACATAATAATAAAGCTAAACTTAAAATAAAAATCTACATGATCTAAAATAATTCACTAAAAACATTATTATGAAAATAAATTTTTTTTTGTGATTCACCAGAAAAAGTCATTTTGCGATAGCTACATGGATATCAAAGGTATTGTGAGTTTTAAGCAAAATACGTTTCCTACATAAGTAATTTAATGAAAATAACGATTTGCCTTCTGGTACAAAAACTGAAAAAAATAGGTGTTATTCAATAGAATACCAATTTAGATATAGTATGTAATGGGATGTATATATGTAATGAATATACGATAACAAGTCTATTTTGAAGAATTAAAAAAACATTCTTAATCATTTCTGCTTTTATTTAAATGTTAAAATAAACTGATGATATACCTTAACACCCGAATCCAGTTTTCCTGCATTAGATGATTGCTGCAATTTAAAAATATAAATAATCATGTTTGAAGCTCTTTTTTATATTTTAAAATACATTTTTTATTCTCCTAATAAATTAAATTATACGTAATACCTGTTTTAGCAGATCCTTTTTACTCTGATCCTCTGTATATCTAAAGAAAAAAGCGGATAACAAACATATATTTCACTATATTTAATAAAAAGAATAAATAAATAGATGCAGATCACATACAAAAGTTTTTTCCGGCTGAATTCATTGTTCATTTTTGGTACACGACATATTATTATACTTGTGTACTTCTGGATTAATTCATCTTCTTTGATATAAACTGAAAAGTAAAACACAATTTAGTACTAGTTATTCTTGAATAGAAGACAAGTTATAATTATAATAAGTTACACATACTTTTTCCATTCGAATCTTGCATTCTAAGGTCGTAGTCATGAGACTTCAGCCCACATTTGTTTCTAATGGCATTCCTTAACTCTCTAACAGATATAACAGATCCATCAAAATGGAGTGTATCAAATGCCAGATTTGATTTAAACTTATAATAAATCTGTGACGACATCTAAAAAGTCAAACAAACAAATCATTAAAAAGATGTTACAATAAATTAATACTGTCTATAGTCCATATATAAAGTATATTAGATGTACAACTTATACATAAAATAGTTTATTCTAATGGATCGTATCGTGTATATTAATAAAATTCGCGTACTTATTTTTAAATAATAATTAAATCATCAAAAATATTTGAAAGAGAGTTTTACTATATTTTTCTAATGAAACAGTCCGTGCAATATTATACTTTAATATTGAGAATCCTAAATGGCTCATAATGTAAATAAATAAGGATTGGAAGATTGGGCTGCACAATGTGTGTAATCTTTTTATAAAGATAACATCAATGAAGTATTTAACTACATTAAACTGTACATTTTTTAATGTCTCATATATAAATAATTTAGGATAGATAGATTGTGCACTACAAAAAAAGTGTGCTCATTTAAAAATTGCACTACATTTTAAAATATGTTAATGATTATATTACAATATAGTAATGAATCACTTTATTTTAAGATTGCATTGTTCATTTTTTAATGTTTCATATATGTTATAAATGAAAAAATTTTAGATTGCATTGTGTAATTTTTAAAATGTGCTGTGTGTTTTTAAAATGTCTCATAGGTAAATAATATTTTAAAATGGAAAATTTATAACATTACACATTTTTATTATTTGTGTATTAACATTTATAACATTGTTCTATGTATATTTAACATACTATTATTATACTTATAGATAGTTAATTATGATGCCACTTTATTTTATTTTTTAATTTAACATTTTTACATATAAAATCATCAATTCCCAAGTCAGTTCTAATGTAAATGGTTATTATCAATTGATATCACAATACTATGCACTTAAATATATGCACAGGTAGTAATTAAATGTAATTAAAATAACTTTAATTAAATGAATAGTTAATATTAGTGAATTACTTTATAACAACCTTGCCTTTTTAGCAATTACAGAAACATGGCAAATTGATGCAGTTTACCCTTCATCAAATGAATTGACTATCGATGGTTATTATAGTAGCTGCTTCCAACCCTGTGTTAACTAAAAAGGCGGTGGTCATGGAATTTTCTTTAAATCTGTTTTCCTATAATCCATTGTTGAACTAACATTCTATGAATCATTCAAAAAAATTACATCTACTTTCCAGAATTCTTTCTTAATTAAACATCTCTATTACTGTCGTTTATTGCCCACCTAACGTTCCAGTTTCGCAGTTCTGAAGACTTTGGAAGACATTTTGGAAAAAGCTTTAAAAAATCACCTAATCTTAAGAGACTAACATCCATTTTAATATTGTGAAAAATTCCTCAACTCATCAGTTTTCTAGGGATATTCACAATTTTGGCTTCGTACAACACATTAAATCTTCTACACATATAGGTTTATAAGAGCTTTAAAATTTAATTCCAATGTAATTAGCAAAATTATATTAAGATAATTTCAACTCAGATTAATAATAATTAACTACTAGTTGTCTTAATAAATTTGGCTTATAAAATACAGCATTATTATTTACATTTAATCTGAGCATGAAACTCAAAAATATTGTTAAAACCTAGAATAAATTTAAAACTAAGCATATTTGGTACTATTGGAGAGCTTATTCTATGGTGATTAACATATGTAAATTCTCCCTGCATAGCTTTTGGGAAAAAAGTTTTGCTTTGTTAAGTTAAGCACAATGTTATGATATATACAGAAAATGCAGATAAAGAAAAATATTGTTTTCTGAAAATATTTCAAAAAAGAAAAATTTTAGAGCCTATACATGTTAAACTGACAGATAGAAATATGAACCTCATGTATCAAATAAGGTAGGTGACTAGTCATAAATATGCTCCACAAACCCAAAATAGCCAAAATTAAGGAAAACTCACTTTTTTAGTGCAATTTTGCCATAGTGTAGAAGAATGGAATACAATCCTAATTGCTACAGATGGCAATGTTTATAATGCCAATGCTGGTCAACTTTACATGGATGATCATATCACCCTACATTGCATAAATATAGTTCAGCATTTGTCAAAATATTGTCAACAGATGACAAACTACTGTAAAGGCTAATGTTGCTAATAGTAACATGAAATTAAAGAAATAAATATCTGTAGTATGCATTACACAACATTTATCCTAAATATGTTGCAATATAGGTACATATATTATTGTATATTATATAATAATCAGCATTGAGACATAGTATACCCACATATATTATATCTCTGATTGTGAATATTTATCTTGTTAACTTTCATAATACCAAATGAAGCTAGCATAATTACAAAGTATATATGCTGCATTTTCATTTCTTCTAATATGATGAGCTGTATCTAGAAATGTGTATATTTATATATAGTATATATATTTACCCATACTGAGCTATTAGAACACATTATAGGAAAATATATCATTACATTAATTGACTCATGATATAAAGCTTAAGAAGAAAACATATAATATTCTGTATTCTTAAAATAAATATATAATATAAAAGCACTACTACATACAAATATATCAGGGTGACCACACTTTTTTACAACCAAAATTCCAGGACCTTAAAGATTGATTTCAAGATAAAAAATAATTTCAAGTATTAACAAACAAAAATTATATTAATACATAAACAACACCTCCAAGTAAAATAAGTATAAAATAGTACACAATGATGTAACAAAATAGGTAAAACACAGATCTACCAACATGTGAGGATCACAAAATGGGACAATGACCCAACTACCAGGGTCATATGGCTGAGCAGGCACCAAACCTAACAAAGCAGTGTTGAAATTTTTTAACTTTTATAATCTAAGAATTTATTTAAAGGCATTAAAAGGCAAAAAAATATTGGGACAGTAAAAATCGAGACAGATGGCAGGTCTGAAGATGTCATTCCTCCTGATTAGACGTGAGACAAAAAAATACTTAATATAATGACAGTAGGTATAACTATGACATGTATAATGTTATAAGTTATGTACAAAGTGGAGGCTTGCTACCAGCAATTACTTTTCACAATTTCGAGATAAAAAGTGATTTTTAATATATTCACAAACAAGAAATGTATATAATACATAAGCAGTACCTCCAAGTGAAATAAGTAAAAGAATAAAATCTAAGAATATGTAAACGTCATTAGTCCTGATTAGAGGTGAGACAAAATAACAATATCTCAGAAATATTATTTCAAAATGAATATTATTGTAAAGCCGAAAATCTTCTAAAATTTTGAGGTACACAAGTTAATATACCACTAGCCCATATCTCAAACTGATCAAAAATGACATTACCATTTGAGCTGAAATTTGGACACAATGTACAACATTTTGGCAATTTTTTTGGTCCGGACCCCCATGGTTATGTGACCAGCCTTTGAAAATTTAAAATTGGCTATGTTTCAGAAAAACTCAAATGTTACTGATTAAATTTTCATTAATATATATTTTTTTAATGATGCCCGATAGCATATCCAATAAGAATTGTGAAAATATTCTTTCTTTTCCTTTAAGTATTTGAAAAATGATGTCATTGGCCTTTGGCTCCTCAAAAATCGATAATAATTTTTGGATAATTAATTTTTTCAAGGTAGGTGTATACCAAATTTCAGCTCAACCCATTAAGTGGAAATATGATAATTACCCAACCCCTTAGTCCACTGCCTATAAAAAAAAGTCAGTCCATTGAAGGCATGCTACCATTTACTTTTTCATTTTGTAAATCTGTTTCTCAAGGTCTGTAATTATAAGGGCTTGTTCCTTGGACTTCTTTCTCAAAGCATTGCTTTTGGACAGAATTGTCATGTTTCCCTTTGCTTCTGCTTG
>JAYRBW010078750.1:0-24176 GCA_036023295.1 Invenusta paracnida | reverse complement strand
ATTATTATTATTATTATTATTATTATTATTATTATTATTATTATTATTATTATTATTATTATTATTATTATTATCATCAACTGGAACTATTACATGTTTTTGTAACCAATTATGTTTTATTCTACTTGCTTGATAAATGTCTATTTGAATATTTTATTTACTTTATTTTTTAAATAACTAAGCTTCTATCTTAATACAATACATTAAATTTAATTAAATTTTGTAATCCGATTATTTTTACTTTTTATAGCTTATTTAAAGTTTAACTTTGTTCATATCAAAATAAGAGCTATTGTTCTAGCTTTACAATATTTATATAATATGCTTCATGTATAATTTTAGGTACTCATTATCTTGTATTCTTGATTTAAAATCTCGTTCAATAAAGTGTATCAATAACCTTTCATACTAATTACACCTTTTTTATTCAACATAAATGAAGACGAGAATTTAGTGTAGGTATGTTAGTAATCTATAAATATTTAGTATTTGACAGTGAAGCCAAACTTTTAAAGAAATATTTATAGAGCGATAAGATAAACCAAAATTTTGTTTGTATAAAACCATAAAACCATGTAAAATATTTCCATTTTCTTCCAGGAATTTGACATTTTTGTATCATGTAATTTTGAGAATATCCTAGATACATAAAAGTATTGTAGTTTCTAAAAATTTATTAATTTAAAACTAAGCTTAATTACAACAGCTTAATTTTCATAATTTTCATAAATTTTTAAACATATTACTATGTAAGTAGTAAACCTAAATAATACATAATTTTTAAAGCGTATGAATTAATCGTAGATCTACTACACTAATATTGTATTGTGTATTAATTTAATGAATTCGTTATGCTGTCATTATAGTAATCACTAGTAGTTCTCATATAACAAAATTTGCATTTTTATTTTGATGTATCTCGTAAATATTAATAATTAATTAAACACTTTTAAGCATTTTAAATAATAATAAACACTTTTATTTAAAATGTGAAATATCTTAGAAAATGTTTTACAATTATTGTTTATTTAATTATATGAAACTATTGAAAACAAAATATTTTCCCGTGAATAGGAAAAAAGCTTCTAATTATACTAATTTAAAATATTATAAAAATTATTATATTTTAAACATAGTCTTGTACAGATAAGTATATTATATTACTCTTTGTATGAGTACAGAATAAGAAATTTTTAGTTATACCACCGTGAATATAGTATTTTTTAACTATTACTAAAGTATGGAAATAATTATTATTGAAGTATAATACATATCTAATTGACATTTACATTACATAATTTTATTTAATATAAGGTATACATATATTATATATTAATATAATTTCCTTTATGGATATTACAGGTATGTAATAAGAATATATTTATTAATTTAAAAATATCGGCAATCAATATATATCTTATATTTAAGTCTAATTCTACTATTTGATGTAAACATTTCCTCGTGTAGTTTGCAAATATGTTTGTGTTTCAATAGACCCAATTTATATTTATTTATGAAGGTACTCTCTAATAAATTATTTATTTGAAATTGAAGCTTATATTTATTTAAAATAAAAATTTTATTTTAATGAATGAATAATTTCTAGGAATATGCTGTCTTCTAAAAAAATTTTAAAACACTTAAAATAAAACTATAATAATAATTCAATGTTGCTTTATACCTCCATCGCTATCCATACAGGTTGATGTATATGTCAAAACTACACCTCACATATTTGAGAAAAAACATACTTCATTCCATTTAACATACATTATAAAATTAAACTTAGGTACATAGAAAAAAGTTTTTTAGTGAGTCGGTATACATCAAAGTTAGCAACCTATATGTTTAGACAACGCTGTTGTTCATAACTTACAGTTATAATATGTTAATGAAGCCATTTCTTATAATAATAATACCTTTAATGGCACAGAACAGGATAGCAAAGAGGAATTTTCCAATATAAACGGCCTCTAAATCTCAATCAGTAGGTAATATTGTGACACTAAAGTGTGCGAGATAGCCATACCTTTTTACTTTGCGGACATTTTTGATTTTTTCTCCACCCAAATATCTTATAATTTTTTCTTGTAGTTTACCTCTTTAGAACAATATAGATATAGATAGATAAAAATGAAAGAAAAGGAGAGTGGGTGTTGTTAAAAAAATTCAAAACGAATGAATTTAGGAAGTAGCAAGGCGCTAATAATAAGTCTACAATCTTTTTGTCAAATCTTTCTTCCATCTCTCCGGCACCGAGAATTTGGAATCTAATGATCTGTTCCCCCTTGACGTTCTAACTGATTCTTTTGTGATACATCCAAAGAAATGGTTTATAATCCTCAACAAGGCGTGCTTCGGCATAGGCTTCCCGCAACTAGAAAGGAACAGTTTTAATGAGGCAAACTCGTTGGATCTCAAATGTTGCGCGCATACCGACGCTTACCTAAATTAGAAAACCGCGCCGCTAAAAGGAGAGATATATAATAAGAATGTTGCCAGAGCAGCAGATTGCCTATTCTAATATAATATTACGAGAAATATTGTAATTGCAAAGCGGCATATACAGGGAGGGAGGGAGGAAATGGAATGGGTTTTGTGGTGAGAGTTTGTGATTACAAGACTAAAAGAGAGGAATAATGACACGCCTGTATGCCAAACTAACTAAACATGTTAGGTAAAAATAGAACATAGAATATTGAATATTTAACAATTGCTAGTATGTAAATCTATAAAATATTTCATCATATTTTCAAGTTACTTGTAAATGGACTAACTACAACTATCGTATTCTAACATATGTTTAACAGTTTTTTTACATTAATAAATAATAATCTAGTAGTTCTTATTGTTTTTTTATCGTATTAACTATATATTAGTCCATCCATCCATATTTGTGTCATTTTATTGAACAATACTCACATTTTCTTACAGTCTATATATTAAGGATTCCACTAACTATGCTTAAAAGTCTCGAAATGTTAATAAACTTTTTTGAAAATGCTTAAATATAATAAATAAATATGTCATTTTTAGCTGTGAACATTACCGTGAAAAACAAAGTTAAGCATTATTTAACTTTTTATAAACTTTTATGACGTCACTAAATATATTAATTAAGGCATAAATATGAATTAATAAAAGGACAAATTTAGTTTCGTTATAAAATATTATATATATTAATCATTTGTCATGAGTACAATCATTACATTAATCCGTTGAAATTTCTGTTTTTATCTTTATTACAAAGTAGTAAAATTTATATCTAAATTTATTTGTATAGATATTTTATCGCAATATTATATTTGAATTAATGACACATACATATAGATCATGCTAATTATTGCTAATTATGATTTATTTATCATAGTAATTTTTTGGATAAAATTATACTATAGTAATGTAGATATAATGTAACACCCACATAGATCAATATTAATCAGAAGTGTAACATATTGTATACTTTTTCTTTTACTTTATACAGAAAAACAATCTGACACTTGCTATAAAAAATTATTTTCTATTAGTTACTGTCATCATTGTGCTGTCAAACATGGGTCATATTTGTTTGAGATTTAAGAAATTATATTGTATTTGCTTTGCTAATTGAAACTAGAAAAAGTGTTACAATGCAGCAAACTCACGCGTACCAGTTTCTTGCTGGATTTCATAATTAATAACATAGATAAACACAATCATTAATCATTTATATTTATATGCAGATAAATTTTAGTATAAATATTAAATATTCTATTGTACTACAATATCTTGAAAAATAATTTTAGTATAATTTTATGGTTTTATGATTCAAATTCTTGGTTTTAATCGATTCCAAAAAGAATGAGACAACATTTGAATTCGTAACATAAAACCTAAACAATTTTGAAATTGTTTGCATTATTTTCATTCTATATCTATTATAAAGAATTTTTATGTTACATGCCAAATTTATTTTGAAAATTAACTTCAAATGTTTCTCTTCTTGCATTGCGTGATTTACAAAATTCAAATGAAGTGGTTTCTTCATCTTCTAAAACCGTGAAATAAAATGCACGCAATTTAAAAGTAAATTGGTTGAGCAAATACGCTCATTATAAGTATACATATAATATTCTAATTTATAATTATCATACAGATGTTTATTCTTTGTACATACTATTCGTTGAAATTTATGCCAAGAATTACATTACTTACCAAAACAGATAATTTGTATCAAATATTTCCAAAAAAAATGTTTAAGCTATAATAATGAAAGAAGAAACGTTTTCAATAATCACATTTCTGGATATAATATGTGCGTATGTACATACAATCTGAAAACCTGTTTGTTTACTGTTTCACTAAGAATATATTATTTAGCAGATTGATACATTCAGTTAATAAAAATTACAAATTTATGTAAATGATTACAAATTTATAAATGTGTATGATGATGATGAATATCCACTGTCGTATAAATAGACATTTATGTATAAATGTGTATAAGACGTTAGACAATGAGGTAATATCATCAAGCCAAGAACGAGAACGTTAGCGATGCAGTTTGGGAATTGCTACAAGTTCTAATCATTAATACTAAATAAAATGGGCCTTTTTTCGACAGCCAACAATAGACTGTATAAAAATTCTTCAATTTCGTAAATGTAATCGTCGGGTTATACTCGAGTACAAAATACAACTAAATTGAATATTCTATATGTATCTATATGTACTTTTCTTAAGGGGATCAAATTAGATGAAAGTGTTTCATTTAATGTTTTGCCTTCATGGTTTATATTGACGCTTTATGGAAAAAATCAATTTATCCACTATTTTTTATTTGTCGGAAATGTTTATCATTAAAAAGTAACCATTGTAATAAATAAATATAATTAATTAAAATTATGTTTCCTTTAAAATATAATACAAAATAATTACATTTCCAAAAAACGATTGATCTTAAAACAAAAACAAAGCGTTACAAAAATGAAAGTCAAGACAACATGTCAAATACATTGTTCCACAAACTGGCCATTTTCGGCAATTGGTGGCCAGTTTCGTTTGTAAATTAGTCTGAAGGTCACAAAAAAATGTGACAAAAAATGTGACCGGTTATAATACAAGCAACTGAAAAACAAAAAACGTATAAGTAAACTTAATCCACCACATATTATTTTCCTCATAATTTTCTGTATGTCTTCATGTTATCATATAAGCTGCAGATAGTGTTTGCTTTGCGGTCTATCCAATGATAATTGTTATCGATCAAAATTTCACCAACTAAAAATTTTATGAATTTTATTTTATGAACCTTTTTGAATGATGTGGCTAGCAGTCGTCAAACCAAAATTATTTTTGGTCGGTAATGCTGAAACGTTTACGATACCCTGTCAAGGAGAACTAGTGTAGCAAATACGTAATTCAGTCAAATTTAATGAAATTGATATATAAAGACTCCAAGAATTTAATGTAATAATGCTAATTACTAAAAACCACATTCATGTTATATGTACATAAAAAGTAAATAGAAAATTTATTATGTAACAGAATTTCAGAAAAATTCTTGGCTATAATACATTTTTACAATACGAAAAATTCGCATAAATTTATTATATGAAACACATTTATGAAAAATAGTAAAATATAATAATACATTTAATTAGTCACTATTTTTCTAAATATTTGTTCCCTTAATTTTTTATAACTATCTAGATTGCGTTCTGTAGTTATCGATTCAATAGTTTTTCAAAAGATAGCATTGTAACATATAATTCTTATCACATTATTATATCAATTTCATTGATGGATGAATTGTGTACCTGTTACATAATTTTGATAGATGTCTTTGAAATCCCTTCTTGGCTTTCACTTCACATTTTATAAGTTTAGTTTTTATTATTTTTTATTGTTCACCATATAATATAAATATAATCAACATTGAAATATTTATTAAAATCTAACTCTGTTTTGGAATATAACTTAAGATATGTTTTAATTATTTCATTTTATTTTAATATATTAATATTTTTTATAAGATACAAATATAAAATTGAAATTGAAATATATTTTATTTACAAATGCTGTTTAGCCACAAATAAATATGTCTCCGATCCCATTAATGACTCAGATCACCTGAGTTACCAATTCTAATAGAGTTCATGTGATACAGACTTGTCCTAATGGCTAGAAAGTTTCCTTGGCAATCGACCGTGCTATGTGCTTTAGGGGTCAAGCGGTTAGAGTGTTCGCACCCTGGTTCAATACTCTGAATGTCACTGTTGAGCTCCTAAATGAGGGATGCATGCCTGACGTTTGGGTGGCAAATGGCAAAAAATTATTTTTGTAATATATTTTAATCTTAATAAAATTTAATTTAATTTAAATTTACGTAAATTCTTAGCTGTATCTGTTTTTTCTAGCTTAGAAACAATAATAATTATTACATTACACATTAATTTAAAAATTATGAAACTATTGAACTTTATAATTTTTGTGGAAATTTAGTCTGTTATGTCCTTTGCATTTGATAATTATGTACAATTATTTTAATTGATTATTTCTCTGAACTGAAATCGATTTTTATTATTCCATTTGTTATCATTAAGCATGACGTCCTATATGCAATTAAAATGAGGATACAGATGATTTTATGAGAATATTTTTAATATCTGTAATAAACTAAATTAAACAACAGAAAAAATAGCCCCTTTGGATAGTTTCACTCTTTTGCATTAACCTCGATCCATAGTTCCTCTATCCACACCAGACTTTCTTGCATTTATTTTTTGAAATATAAGTTTGAATAAAAACATTTTTAATATTTTCTATACAAGAAAATTAATTTCTATTGTTCTTTGTGAATCATTACATGAAATCAGTACCCGAATAATCAGAGTTTCGACGATTTTAAAGACATGTGCATTTTTTATGCAAAGCTCATCACTACATTGCAAGAATCTCGGCACCTAACAGATTTGTTTGGGTTGCGAGAATCCATTCTCGGCAATAAATGCTATCTATACCGGGGAAAAGGGCACATTGGTTTGCTGTGAATTTTTAATGAATAAATGGAGCAATATAAACTTCCGTGACTTTTCCTAAAATATAGTTTTACAACTTTTAGCGTTTATTCATTATTGTACACCCGATGGGGCTGTCACGTGACCTTCATAAAAATACAAAGAAGATGGAAGCGAGCTCAGAACTATTTGGCTATGCTCCACATGTAGCCACAGTAACAATAATTAGTAACTGAACACAGTAACTGATTAATTTCATATAATAAATCAATTTTTTTGCAATGAATATAAAGAAAAATTAATGTTATGTTTTTCTGTAAAAACTTTTTTCAAAATATAAAAAAAACGTTATTTGATTTTTTTTTATGTGTTACAAAACATTCTAGTTTACCTACATATATGGCAAGTTTTAAAACTTTACTTTGCCAAGAAGTTTAAAAATTATAGGGGACACAATTTTATTTTACTAACGCTTACCTTTTTCTACATAAGAATTTGCATCGAATGTTCTTCGATAAAAGTTATTTTTAAGTTTTATAACAAGAACTGTCATCATTATTTATTTATTTCTGCCATCATATTTAAACTTACTGGCATACCTAATGTATCTGAAATTTACTGCATAATTTTCATTATTTTTAAACTAACTACAAAAATATATAATAGCTTTCAAATATTTGTTAAATTTATAGAATATATATGAAATAAAAGTATTACGCATTGACACACTAAACCGTTTTATATAATATTATCAGAATTTTTCAATTAACTAAATAAGAACTAAGTTTTATCTAAACAAATTAAGAAAAATAGCAATTAAAGAATACAAATGGAAACATATTCGTATATCTTATTTATTCTTAAATTAACAAATTTTGATTGAAATAAAAATGTAGGACATATATTAGCATACTCATTTGCAAGTTATTTTATTATGTCCATACTAATACTTATTAATATGCTTTCATAGCAAATCATTCTTATGTTTAAGCATAACAATAAATAAAGCTTCAAATTTTGTTTGTATTATTCTACTTGTCTTATTTTAAGATTCCATGCGGAAATATATTGTATTATTATATTACATTTATCAATAGAAATAAAAAATTTCTCATATAAAACTAGGATTGTGAATTCGTTTTCTTTTAAATTAACTAACAAACTGATTATTTACATGTACAAAACATATGTATATTAATATATAATATATACTCCCATGAATTTATTTAACGCATCTGTAAACATCTCTATGATATAAACAAAACGAAATTATATGCTAAATTTGATTCTTCATGTAATTACTTACATCAGTCAAATTGTATAAAGTAACATATAACATTTATAGATATGATTTATTATTTTAGGGGTATTTTAGTTAAAATTCACTATACAATGCAATATAATTATTTTGAAAAAAAACACCTTAACATAATTTTTCAGATAATAATAACTTAAGGAATAAATAATTTTTTTTCTTTATATTATAAAAAGTTTCATATAATCTATTCATGTGGAAACTTAGATAATTTTTTTAATATCAACGTTTGCTTATTTTTTGTAACACTAATGTTGATCCATATATTCACTAAGAAACAAAACTGTAATAAAGCTTTACGTACCAGACAATTAACGTTGTCTAGACATTACTTAAGGTTAAAATAACTTTATTTTGAACGTTACTAATGATACCAGAATTCCATTCTTAAAAATCAACTATTGGAAAAACTGACAAAATTTAGAAAAATAATAAGACAATTGTTTTATTTTATCGGATTTATAAATACACATTGTGTTTTATACATATATTATAAAATATCTTCCCCTCTAATTTTAAAAGAGATATAATTTATCTCCATGTCTTTTTTTATTTCTAATTATGTACTGCATCCTTTGAAATATAAATAGCATATCTCGTTGAATATTATTAATACATACATGAATTTATCTAAAATTATCTAAATTAACCTAATAATGAAAATGTTGTAAACAGAACTGCAAATTGAAGCAAATTTACTTATGGGTTAGCTTAAATCAGTTAGCTTACTTATATTCATTTCCAATAGTAATCAGTACTAAATTAGATTTGCCATGAATATCTTGTAAGTACATAGAAAAAAAAATCTCGGTATATTTAAAGAACCTATTTTATATTTTTACAAGTAGTTATTTTTATATATTTCCAATTGGGATCATTTCTGTTATAATGTATTCATATAGTATAATATATATATTCATGAGACTATCACTACATCACTTGATATAGTGAATCTTTGGGAATTATTTGTATTTTATTGCTAATGAAGTTCACACGGTTTTTGCGTGTTTGTGTGTGTTACTATTTTTCCAGTCTTTGGTTTTTCAATACAATACAATAAAAATGATAATATGTTAGCTAAGTACACTTGTCTCAAATGTTTCAAATGTTTTATGCAAAAATCATTTCGCTATTACTTTGAATGTTCTTAAAATCTTAACTAAAAACAAATGAAGATTTGCAATCTATTATTTCTTGTCAATTAATTCATAATTAAATTTATATTTATCGTCATAGAAACAAATTAATCGTACCAAAATTAAAAGTTGATCCAACTAAATCATTATAACGTATAACTCAATATAATTTTAATTTGTCACAATCAATGATGAAATTAATTTATTCCATACAGTTAAAACTTGTTGATTATCATTCACTGTTAATTAGCAGATCTAATAAATCATCATTATTTATGATCGAAATTTTTAAAAATACTATTAATTCTTAACAGTTTATATTGTATGTCACTTTGTAGAAAATATATATTAATTAATTTATTAAAACGGTAAAAGCCTAAAATGTTAATTATAATTATATATAATTAACTGTTATGGCATAAAACAGAAAAAACAAAGATGATAAAGATAAAATCTGACAGCACAGAATTGGTTTTCAATAAAAAGTGTTATTTTTATTTCTTTATAATCCATCATATTTACGGTGCAATTCATTTTATTATACACTTATTTTTTATTGGTTTTCTAATATGTTATTGGTGTGAAACAGATTGCTTAAAATGCATTTACTATTAATATATCTCCTGTTATTATACAATAAATAAAAATATTTAAAATTAACGAACCTTCTGTATATATTTACTTATTTATTTTTTGTATAGTTTAAAGCACTTTACAGCTTATTATTATTATTTACATTTACATCACTGAACATCTTTTTAATGTTATAACAACATGTACTTTAAGGAATATATTTATGGTGGAAGATGTTTGCGTATTATACATTTTTATTTGTTATATTGTTTACACAATATTATTTTTAGAATTAATAGAATTAATATTATCACTTTTTTGAAGTTAATGCAAGCTAAAATTGTTTGTAAAAATATATTTCCATTCTGAAACTAATATTTATTCAGTTTAGACAATTTTATCAATGATTCAAAATAGAATACTATAAAAAGTATTATTAATTATTTATCATGCGTAGCGTAATATAGTACATAGCAATACTAATAACACATTTAATATGTGTATTTATTTATAATGCAATTTTTATAATAAATTTTACTTTGTTTTACATAAATGATACATTTACTTCTATTCAAATTAGGAAATTAAAAATTGAAATAGCTAGTTGCAAGTGAAAAAATACTCTCATGTATTTTAACTCTTAGAAGATGAATATTCCTCAATTGTCATAAGTATTCATTAAAATGGTGTTCTATCACACACCGTACACAGCATAAGCGAACTTTTAGATGAATTTTTCTACCAACAGATGGATTCGAATTTTTTCCTGATTTCTTGAAACCCCGATGTTACTACTTGTTAGTAGTGCTACTGGCCAAATTAAAGCTAAAAGTATTCGCTCAAAATATAATAAATTCATAATTAAACGGACAATTATTGAAAAATTTAATTATCACCATAAAATATTCTTTTCAATATCAGTATTCGTATATTACAGAAGGATGCGTTTAAACCAAGTTTATTTTTATCCCTGACATGTAAGACATTTAGACATTAAACACACTATTAGAAATTTCAATCTCGTAATATACCAATGTTGTTGTATTTCATTTTTATCATTAAGGAAATTACTATAAAATTTGTAGTAGTTTATATGTATAAAAATATGTATCTGTATTATAATAATAATATTCAATTGAAAGGAAATATTTAAAATAATTGAATATTACTATTATACGTATGTACCTACATATTGTTATCAGTATTTTCTAACGATTTATGCACAAGCATACACAATATCCGATTAATGTATATATATATATAGTAAGTGGAGTATATTGTGATGTAACAATATTAATCTGATTGAAATATATTCTTAATGATTCAATTACATAAACACTGTTCATGTATAGTAATGTTTAATATAATAATAGACAAGTACAATATATACGATTTAATCGTTCTTATTTGACACGAATAATGAGTTACCTTCTTTCGTGATGTGCAAAATAATCGAAAGTTTGAATAAAAAGTTTTCACGAAACCAGGTAACTCAGTATAATTTCAGTTAATAATATTATATGGCTAAGAAAATTAAACTATAATAAAACTATAAGAATTACTATAATGTATAGATATATTATTGAAAATGTCATTATAAACGCAACAATAATTCAAAAGTTATGAAAGAAATAATGCAAGCTCATTTCGTTTTCTTGCTCTCCTGAAAAGTAGCTAAATATGAGTTACCTGCTTTCGTGAAAATGCCGACGAATTGAAAGGGAATGTTTCAAAATAATCAAATAATAGGGATGAAAAATAAATTGTAGTGTTTCAAATCGTTTTTTCGCAAAAAGATATATGTATATCAAATTTTGTATATATATAGGTCTATAAATGTATCCTAATACAAGAAATAATAATAACGTTTTTTACTCATAAGTATATGGTTTGCAGAAAGTTATTGACAGCATTATTGCTTATTTATGCTAATACATTTATTATAAAAGTTTTAAATTTCTTGCATAAATTACAAAAAATGCATCTATGCAGAAAATGTGCCAGCTTTTACAAAAAGCAGGTGTCTATTATCATTTTTAAATATCAGGTGTTGAAGGTTAAAAACAATTTTCTCGTATATTTTTGAGTTCACACGCTGACTACTTCTTATATTATCATCTATCTCTCATAATTTGATCAATAAAAGGGAGAGTGAGCTATAATTCTCTTCTTTTTTTTATTCAACAATTTAAACAGTTTAAACAGTCATCCACCAACCAGCTGTACGCAAAACTTGATATTCACTATGCAGCAAACAATTGGATATTTTCCAACTTAAAGTTATAATGTAATAGCGAGTTAATATTTTAAGTCAGAGTCAAAATACACATGCATGTATATAACAAATTTCCGTGTTAACTCAAAAGAGCAGTATAAGAGAAAGCGAGACTTTAGGTAGAAGGAAAAGTAAAGAAAGGAGAGCAGGATAAATTGAGACTGTTTTATATATATATATAATGTAAAACAGGATTATAATCTCTTGCCTGTCGGGTTATTAGATTCTCTTTTTTTAAGTTGTCTATTTATATTATTATTTCAATTATGCAACTTACTACATTGCATGCAACACAAGAATAGTGTCAAGCATGTCAATGCTGCTTTAAGCTGTAAGAACGGAGAACTCTGTTGTTTCGTTTATATACTTGCTGAGAGAAATTGGGCTTTCTAATTGAGTGACCAACAAAGATTTATTGGTAGACTACCATCCAACGACACTCCTTCAAATCTCGATTGTCTCGTCTCGTCTCTCCTGAATCTGTCTCTACTCGCGTTTCACAGCGTTCCTCGCTATACTTTCTCTCTAGCTGGAGTTCCTCTCGGCGTTGCGGTAGCTCTAGCTCTATACTGCCTTTTCAGCGGTGAAAGTCACAGCAATCTCCTCTTTTCTTCGCTTCATCTTTGTGTCTAAGACAGCGCCGCAGTTCACGACTGAGTCTACTCCAGCACCACTGGTGTTGACAACTTTTTACTCGGCAACGATTGTATTCTCCAATTTCAATCACAGTGTGAAACTACTCGGCAGTTGATTCTTACCTGAAAACGGTGCTTTCTTGTACTTACCTTCCCTTATTTTACAAGCTATACACGAGAAATCAATATATTAGTGTTATAATTTATAATTTATTATTGTTATTATCAGTCATCAAATAATATAAATATTTGACATACATCGTTGTGCATACGTGCACAAATTTTCTTCATTGGAATATAAATTAAAATGCTGTTTCTGACCATATTAGCATGCTACTAGAGGTTATCCCTTTCTTTTTACGGAGAGGGCTTAAATTAATGTCTCTCATTTACTGTCTTCTGTCTTAAATACAGAAGCTGCAAGTGGGAATGACAATGAAAAATACAATACTATATTCCCTGTACTCTAGAATATGTGCAATTCTTCCAACATTTGCCACACTGCACTGGATGACTTCACACAGAAATACTCCGGAAACTGCAATATATTCAATTTTGAATAATCCATTTCTTCGTCTATTACTAGTACAACATAATTTTCTCCACACTTCCCCTTCGTCACCCCCCATATTATCATTTCCCGATAATAATCGGAGAAATCCTCTCCGCCTTAGACGTTGTTGTGTAATCGGCAATAGTAGCTGGCTAGCAGCAACCTTGCTCTCCCTTGCCCTGCTTGTGTGCCTCCTGCCTCGCTATGTTGAATCTATTGACGAGCATTTGGTGTTTGCAGGCGCCTGCATCGACAAGGACCCCGATTTCTGTAGTCGCCAGGTGGACAACAGTGTTTGCAATCAGGTGAAGAATGAATGCTTCTGCCGCCGTGGCTTTGTCTCCATACGTGAGGAGGAGAAAATTTCCTGCAAGACTTGTAAGTTTCCTACGAAATTTTCTAAACATCTTGTTATTTTTCTTGCCTGTGTGTGCGTGCACTCATGCTCTTTCTCCCTTTGTGTAATTGTTAGTTACTATAGTGAATTTGTTGAGTACGTATATGATATGTAATGCACTTGCTTATATATGTATTTTGTAATATAGTATAAAATCTATTAATATATCAATAGCACTGTCGATAAGGAGACTTTTTCAAGCCAAACAAAAATAAGCTAAGTCAATATAGACGTCTTGCTTATAAGCGTTTAAATTTTCGACAAGCAGTCTAAAGCAAAACGTCTTAAATTAAGGGGGGAGTATATTGTTTAAGGAAAGTTTATATAATAGAGGTACCTTTAAAACTTTTAAATCAAAATAAGGTAAACATTCCATTCATGTATGTGTGATTAAAACTTTTTAAATTTGAAACTGAAAATTCCTTTTCATTAAGAATTTTTAAATAAGTTATACCCATAAGTTATATGTGTTTTTTAGAAGTTAAACGTTTAGTATATATGTACTCAAAAATATGTTTTACTTCTATAATAATTAGTGTCAATTTATCTTACAAATATAACATTAAGATATGATTATAAAATGTAAAATGTAAACTTTCTTACTGTATATTAACAGATGATCGTCTGAAAAATAAATATATATAATAAACAGAAGAAAGTCCGATTATATATACATGCCTTGTTGAATACAAAATTATCGGAACAAGTCGATTAATTAATCCTATATATCTATTTATAGATGTTGTTATTATAGCTACAATTATATATAATTTTACTCACTAATAAAATAGAAGAAATACAATGGAAATATTGTTTCTAGGTGAACAAAGTATGTAACTTAGTTTAAAAAAACAATCAAAAACTATATTTATATTAGCTTATTTGTCAGTGGAAATACTCAAATCTGTCTATTTAAAGCATCATTTTACGGGTAAAATATTTGAAATCTTATTGAACTGAAAAGACAACTATTTTATAACATAGTCGACTATGTTGCTGTACATTATTTAAAGTAAGTAATTCACCTTTATAACATCGTTTAATTAATAATCTGATGCAAATTTTGGTCAGTAAGTGTTATCCAATTGTCCTCTTAATTTGTTAACACATGCAATTCGCTTATCCTATTTGTAATACTCAAATAAGGAATACAAAAATAATTTGCAAAAAACTCATCTATTTTCATCTTAACGACAAAATGTAAGCCAATTCAATCCAATTCAAATCATGTTCGATGTCTCTCTCGGTGTAAAGTGTTTTCCTCAATGTGTAGCTAGCAAAGTATCTGTAAAATTAATTAAGGGCGTGTCAGAAAAAATATCCTTTTAATAGAAATGTAGACACATAACCGCAGTAAAAATCACAAATATTTATTTATATGCATTTATTTATTTGATTAACTATAAAAATTGATCTTCATCGAGCCTCCAAATGTCAACAAGTTGTCCCTATTTATTTATATTTTGATGTTCCAATTTTTTTGTTTGACGTCTTTTTTACTAAATTAAAATCATTTCAAAAATCGTTTTGAATGCAGTTCTAATATTGTATTATTAAACGTTGTGTTTTAATATAATTAATTATTTATCTGTCACCTATGTAACTCACAGAACTTCCTTTCAAAAATATGTTTTATGTGTGTATCTGTTTCTCTTTTGAAAAAGCTTTATATAGAAAGTTTTTAAAATTCTCAATGTATATAATAAATTATAAATTGTGCAATCATTTCAATTATCCCAATATAGTTTAAATTTTGTAAGAATAGTTATATCAGATTTTTTAACTAATTGTAATCGCTTGCAGGCCTTTTTCTTATTTATTTTAATTCATAGTTTTCTCAAAGGCAAATTTAAAAAATTATAAATGAAAACGATCAAATAATGAATTGCTATATTTATGCAATGTTTATTTTGACTTGTATCATTTATTTGGAATGAATAGTGTAATATAATTTTTTAAATAATTGTTTTAATCTTTTATTTCTTTCACAATAATACATAATTTTTTAATGTTAAATTAAATTTATGCTAGTTGGAAATTTCAAAGTTTTAGTTATGTAATTTGTATTTCAGTATATAATAAATAGTTTTGAAGCCGAAAAATCGACAAATATAAATATCTATAAAAGCAATATTTTTATGGCAAAATGTGTTTTTACATTTAAACCTCGGCCGGAGTTATAACTTTAAAGTACTAGATGTGGTTCAAGCACTAAAATAATGAAAGATAATACTTTAATATGGTCAGGTCAAATTAAATACTGATTGCTGCATTTAAAATAGATAAAATTATATCAAAGCTTAGTTTTATGGGACATCCAGTAAATATTTAATAACTTTAAAAGAATTATCCATAAAAAAATTGTTAATTTTAAAATTATTTCAGATATAACTTGGAGGATATTCTTGCTTTTTATTATAAATCATGAGGCATATATTAGATATTACAATATATATTTCAACATTATATTTTTGACATTCAATTCCTATATTACCAAATATTCAATTAAACAATCAATATATAAATATTCATATATTAAACAATAACATTTCAATTAAATAAATTAATTATGTTATTTTTACTACGAATAAATGTTTAGAAGTACATATGAAAGCATAATCTCTCGATCTACCACTTGCCATTTGGACACACATTCAGTTTTGAATTGCTTTAGTTCGATAATATTTTACATATATCATAGATACGACTTTGACAATCGCTTCTTTTTAAGCGGTTCTTTGCATCACTAAAAATAGAACGGCGCTAAACTAAATGTGTGCCAAAATTTGCGCTTTTTTATGAGATATATAAGATTTTATATATAAATGAATGTAATAACTACATCTATATCATCTTCTATACATATTATACTAACCATTTTATATTAAAATATAATTATATAAAGCCCTTCTATTCTTTATCAAATACCCATATTTTTCCAGAAAATATCGATATACTTATTTACAAAATATTTAAAGATACTCGAAATGTTCTGGTTTATAACTAATTAATTGTATTTCACTTTCAATCGCGATATTACGATATAAATGAAATAATTGAAATGGAATTTTTAAACATAGTTACCTGTATATATATATAAATACGTTTCTATCACTTTTATAATATAGTTCTTTTACTAATTTCTTCATGGTTCTCTTTCCAATCATATTATATATATTATGGAACATACACAAACAGTAAAGTCATAATGCAGAATTATGTAAAATGTATACATTGTTTTGTATAGTTATCAGTAATCTGATATCTAAAAAAATTAAAATGTATTTTTAATGCCCTAATTATTGATTCGCATTTTACTCAAGCAAATGATCTTGAACATACAATGTTATTAATTAGTAATGCTACATCAAACTAAATCTAATAAAATATGGAGCGTTGGTAAATACTGATAAAATATAGAATTCATCTGGCATCGAATAACTCTTTAGGGATAAATCGATTACCCAAGATAACTGTAATACATAACTTATAGGAAATGAATGGAAAACATAATGACTTATTGATGATATGCTTTTTATTTGTATTGTCTGTAGTTTAATGTCAGATAACGGTATGTGGTTTGGCATAATATTTATATAAGGCGAATATTTCTAGCTTGCTTTCATTTTTAAAATGTGTTACAGAAATTATTATAAATTAAAAAATGAAATTTCAACTTCTTTATTCGACCAAATTGTATAGTGTTATTTTATATTTATTTTAGTCATCCGAACAAATAATATTGACAAATTTTCATCCGTTTGAAATAATAATAAAGAAACGTTTCACTTTCACCTCCGCTTATTAAAGCTCATAATAGTTAACAAATTCATCAATAATTATTTATATTTATTGTAGGAAAGCTGTATAGTAATTTTGTATAGAATCACATTAATATGTTATAAGATGTATTTAATATATTCAATTTTGTATGATATATTTATAGTTAAGGAATAGTTATTTACTTCATAGAAAAATATATTAAAAAATATCGATGATGAGCTTAATAAGTATAGTAATTAGTTGCTGTATTTTGACAATATCTGTGTATATGTTTTAAATGCAACATTTATACATATAAATTTTTAACAGATTGTATACTCAAAGTAACCTTTGAATTAATTTTTGAACAACATTTTGTATTTTGAAATAAAAATAATAATATATATTTTAAATTTATATATATGAAATTAAAAAATATTCAAACAGATTAAGTTTGATTAATTACATATTTAATTTTATTAATTATCACCGTATTAATGAATTCTATAAATTAAATTAATACTATGATCTAAGTAACAACGTGCATTATATATTAAAATATTATATGAATATACAATCCTTAACTTTAAATATGTCCATTAAATATATAAACCGTGTTTCTATATTTTGTTGTCCTATAAATAATTTCTAAGTTATTAATAATAAATATATTTTGATATTATATTAATGCAACATAATAAAAATGGTTAAATTAAATGTCTTGTTAATATTATTTATTATATTTTAAAACCCAGTAATAAAAAAACGAGCCTTTTTAATAAAGCGATCGATAAGATAATATTTGTATATCGCTCGCATAATTTGTGCTTTAAACATTATATAAGTAATTCTGTCTTATGCATAGTCCAATGTAACGATTTGCCAATATTACACCCCACAAATTACAGGCTATACCTTATGTGAGCCCGTAAAAACAAACGTTATATATAGTTGATTTGAAACGATTGTTCTTTATGTTTCCCTCTGGTCGGAGAACTTATTTATTGAATTAAATAGGCATGAACTAGACACACTTTCTTAGTTCCTCCCAATAGTATTATACAATTTTCATGTCTATAGGTACATATATATATATTTCTCTAGACGTGTATAATATATATGTATATATACAAAGGTTTTCTGCATTTATTAACAAATAATAATGATTTATACTAGGGCTTGATAGCTGATTTATGTTTCTCATTACTACGTGGGACAGTCTTTGTTCTCCAATATGTCGTCATTATATATCCAAGTATGTATAAATGAGTTACCTATAAATAGTTACAAAAACAAAATCCAAGGATTTCAAATCATTTAAGGGATTCAAAAGTTACCTTCTATTCCGTAGCTTTTTCCAGTAAATTGATTATAATCGCGATAAAACATTCTGAGATTTGTAAAAAACATTTTATTGTAACAGATTACGTTGAATTGTACCTACTTAATTAATAACAATTATAGCATACTATTTTTTTTTTCAATTTACTGCTTACAGGAATTGAATAGAAAATTCTGAGAATCTTGTGCATAGTTGGAAATAATGCCGGATTCGAATTTGCCAGTGCCTCGGTAGTAGACAGCCTGGGAGTTAAACAAAAATGAATTACCCATCTAGCAACCTATTAGTTTAGGGATAACAGCTCATGGTGATTAAACTATTTACCATAACATTTCTTGATTGCGTTATGATGAGATGTTTCAAGATTTTTTTTATTTCTAGGTACCAACTGTTGAGCTGCAATATATCACATCGATATGTTCTTCTGTGAACCGGTCATTGAGTTTTGTAATATATGATCAATGAACGGGAAATAGACATTGTGTGGTAATAGCCTGAGTCAGTCTGGGAAATGCGACCAGCATTTGCACGATGTGATTGTCGATTGGCCCCGCGTGGCTTTATTACCGGAATGTCGATAGAATTGCTGAGGACTTCAATTCTTTGCCAGACAGTATTCCACTGTCCATTGCTTCTAGCATTGTCTATGCATACTTTTACTGAATAGATATCTTTGTAGGCTACACTGAGATTACAATGACTTTGTTACCGTCCTAAGGTATGCCAATATGAACTGGACCACAATGAGTACAACTAAAAATTGAACATTTTCCACCAAACGTATATAGGAAGAAGCATTAACTTTAGCATCACCTATACTTGAATTGTAGATATCATACAATGCCCTTAAGACAGTTGTATATTTAGTGATTAAAGCTGATAATATAGGCAAGCGAGCAGTCCATCTTGTTTGGCAAAACTTTTAAACGGTTTTCATACAGTCACCCTTTTTAATATTTGAAAGAGTCTCTGTCATAATTATCGACCGAGCGCAGAAGCTGAACTATATTCACTTAATCTTTGGAATCGTCCACTGCCATACAAATCTATTTTTATTTTGACTTTCCCCAAGAAACCATGTCAGTTTTCCGACATTATAGATCCAGCTAGTACCAAGTGTTGTTCGGCGTAAAGACGACACCGGAATATTGTCAAAATTGTAGAGCACAATATACATAAAATTTGGCGCATTATATAAAAATAGGCGCCGATCAGAAGGCGCGAGGGAACAGCTGCCTCCTCTCCCACTAAATACGGCTCTGCTTCGTACTTAAAGCACGTATAAATTAGAACACTTAATAAATATGTAATACAAAACAATTTATTTTGCATATTTTTCATTTTTATGGAAATTAGATTTTTGAATATTGAAGTTTTTATAAATTCAAAACTTACGAATATAACTGATTGAAAACAATTTTGCTTTTAAAAAAGATATAACATGTCGAGTTGAATTTTATTTTCTCATAGTTGAATTAATTTTTCAATATTGGCCTATGCTACCTTCTTTAAAAAAAGTTATAACTTTTTATTTTTATATCATACTTTAAACAAAGGTATACAAAATATATTAAATTAAGATTATAAATACAATAATATGACGAAATATAATCTAATTATGTATATAAATAAGTTGAACTTTAATGTATTTGTAAATTTTAAATAAATAAAAATATAATATAACAATATTAAATTTGATAGATTTAAATATTATTTTATAAATCAAAATGTTCTATTTTAATAATTTAAATGTAAAAACAATAGATTTCAGTGTCCCCGAAATTTTGAAAACTCATTTTTAAACGTAATAAATATAAATATAGATATAATTTTAACAGATACACATTTAACATATTTAGTTAAGTGAATTGTTATACAAAGAAAAAACTGATTACTGTCATTGTTATTTCAACATTTGCTAAACATTAACAAGGCCTTCTGTTTTATATACTATTAAAGATAATATTAGCAAATATATAATTAGGTACTAGTGAAGATACAAAATTCCCAAAACTTTTTCTAGATATTTATTTCTTATAATATATTTATACATTTTGTTATAGTGTTTAATAAATAAGAATCCATATACTTGTTTCACGATAGTGGCAACGGTCTAATTTAATGATTAACAATGTATTAAGCTCTGTCCGTAGAATAAAATATATATTACAAATTAATGAAAGATATTTTGCATATTTGTTTTATTAAATACACGAAACAGACAATAACTTGAATATTAAACTGTATTTATATTAAATAGATATCATAAATGTATATATAACTGTTACATATATGTACATGCTAAAACAGAATTATGTATGGTCTTATTTTATCAAAGATTTATGACCCAACAAGATCGTAATACTTAACAAAATAAAATTTAAAAAATGTAGTGTAACAAAATGTGTCTTTAAATTGTTTAACATGAAATTATAATAATCATAATGTGAAGGAAATTCAGAAAATGTAGAACTAAAACAATAATAAAGTGTTTTTGAAACAGGCTTCAATTAATGATGAAAACATCATAATAACTAAAAAATCGATACTTCCCGAAATATCTCCGATTGAAACTATAATAAACATGCGACCAAGCGAGTTGACATGCAAGTAAACAAGCCTTAGACTGACACTAGACTAAACCACTCGGTGTTTATAAATGACGACATCATATAATTTAAATTAATTTCCTAAAAAAAATTGTTAATGAATATATTAGTTTCACCTGGAATCATTTGATAGTAGACATTGATTTTTCATTTGGAGTTAAATATTGATACATTTCGCTTTAATTATATCATTTAAAAATTATTGTTTAATATATTTTACCTTAAAACTCATACTTTTAATTTTTATAGCATACATTTAATTGTTTTACCTTGATTTAATGAACTAAAGTAATACAAATTAATTTTAATTTTAATGTCTACTATTCATTTTACTTATATTCAAACGCGGATCTCTTTCTTACGTAGTTCTGAATCATCTACAGAGCTATATTTAATATACATATATATTCGTTGACATTTTATTAATAACATATTTTTTAATTGAAGTAAGACTATTTTAATATCTATGTCATAATTAAAATCTCAAGAAATGGAAGCTCTGATTTATTCATTTTCATTTTTAATATTTTACATATTTCTCATTTAACTGCGACATGTTTTTCATTTATGTTGTTAGCGTCAATCATTTTATTTTTATAAATGAAAATGGAGTGATTCATGTTCTATTAGTAGCATACTAAATATAATATACATTTTGGTATATTCCCTTAAAGTTTGTTTTAAACACGTATACATATTGTAAGAAATTTCATCTTATAGACAAATATATTATTTTCATCGACGTTTCTAGATAAATTCCCATACATTGCCGACACCAATCAAAATAAATCAGGCTTTTAACATATTCTCAAACGAATAAAATTTAAAAAATGAACAATAAACCTGTGACTGTTCTAAGTAAAAAAACAATATCGTGTCACTGTATGAAGATTCTTTAATTATTTTCTATTATCCACTTTATCTATGTATAATATTAAGTCTGTTATTTCAAATAAACCCTTTGGATAACAATTATGAATGAAGGAATACAAACAGGTACTAATTTCGAGCACATGCCTGCAGATTCTAATATCTGTCTAATATTTTTTTTAAATATCCCTTTTGTTGAGTACGCTAACACTGAAAAACTACGTAAGGATGGATGCATTCATAAAATAACCAATAGAAAATAATGCTTTTCATGTAATATTCTCTTTTTAATATTAACAAAATAATTATTAACACCTAAGTATATTAACATCTAAACAAAGAGCGTGGTGACTTTTTATAAGTAATTATTTTTATCGTTTCTTTCATCATAAAATATTCATCTTCCTGTGTTCCCTGGCATACGCATCGAGTGATATATTCCGCATGTCATTTATTTAAATAATGCAACAGTTATTTGCTTAGTATTATAGGATAGAAGTAAAAAGATAGTTATATCATTTTAAAGCAACAATAGTTGTTCGACAAATCTACGTCAATAATATTTTTATTTATTTAATGTTTAATTTTTTTTTTTTCTATATTTAATGAATTGTTGAAAAGTTAGCACCACCATTATGGATTCTTGGATAGAAACACATCACAACTGTATCCGATGCTATTATATGTTATACTGTGTATAATTCAATTGTCATTTCATAAAACAAATACAATTTTAATAAAACGTCAGATTTTAATCAATTAAAATATTATTCATGAATAAAATTATAATTGTCGAAAATTCAAAAGTTAGCTTAATAATTATTGCACAAAATATGTTTACAGTAGTAATGACGCATTAAAGTATCAATGCACTTACATTTAGTGTTCTATCATATAACCGTCATTGTATAATATGCATATGCAATAATAATGATTTCACTTGAAATGGTCTAATTATAAGTGTTAATTTACACGTCCAAAATTGAAATACTTCATTTAGCCATGAATATGTTTTTGAAAGTACTATAACTCTTAATATTGAATTGCTTCAAACTGTATACAGGATTTAATAGGAATGCACATAAGCATTTTATTATAAATATTAAAGTAAAATTACAGCAAAATAGAAAAATGTGTCTATTATAAATTTAGTCCGTGTTATCTAAACCTACGGCAGTAGGTTGTTAGCTCATGCAGCTCATGCGAGCAACCTACGTACAGAAGGTATTATTAGAATACATCAAGAACGGTCCTTTTCTAAACCGCTACCATTTAAAAACTAATTTATAATTTGAAATTATTCAACTTCTATCATAGAGCGCCGCCGAAAATGTATCAGTGAGTCATTTTTCAACTTCATAACTATTATAGAACCCAAGATATCAAGGTGCAAACATCGACTTTTTCGTCATTATTCTTCTAATTCTAATTCTAATTCTAATTCTAATTCTTCTTGTTCAGACCCAATAACATACACTAAACTTTAATCGATTTTGTGAAATTTTCAACATATATAATATTGGAAATGTCCCAGATATGAGAAAAATTATATTTTTACATAGCAACCGTTGCTATAGGGGCCTAGATTTTGCATTGCAACCACTGTTTCCCTATCTTACACGTTATAAAAATAACTCACTTTAGCGTAAAATAGACAGCTACCTATTTGTTTGGTAAGAACAAAACTTATATTGTTAGAATCACCGTAAAA